>JAECYV010000035.1:4705-22465 GCA_023014305.1 Lepiota subincarnata
AGGGGTTGGCCTCGAGATAAGAGACAAGCTCCAGGATATCAGGATGGCGTGGGGGTTCACCGGGWCGCCATGGGAATATGGGAGTTAGCCTGGGGCAGCGCCATAAGAGATRGTCGTGCGACTGGAGGGGACATCCGCATGCGCAAGAGGGGTCCTCGCCGGGGAAGAACCAGGACCGGTATTCGCCGATGGGGGTGTGGAGGGTGACAGCGCGGGTGAGGTGTGCAGTGAGTGCGGGAGGTTTGCCGGCGGTGGCTTGGAGCCAGGGGCCTAGGTGGTGGTAGGCAGGGAGGTTGACTTTCTTCCCGCAAGTAGTGGTGAGGAACAATTTTCCCAGGGCCGGGACCTGGGGTTCAGAGTCGAGGCGCCAGGCCTTGACGGTAGCGGCAGTGGATGTGTGGCGAATGGTGGAGGCCCAGATGGGGTGGTCCGGGTTGATAGGGGAGAAGGGGGACGTGTGTGTGAAGTGATGCGCGGTCCCCTGGAGTGAATAGCGCCACTTCGACTTGGAAAGGGCGATGGTGATGGTGCGGCGTGAAGATGCAGCCAGCCATGGGAGGACCAGGGAGGAAATGGCGAGGGAGAGGTGCTGTCCCGAAACCGGGGAGGGGGAGAAGAGGCGGTACACTATTAAGGGAGAGTCCATAAGTAATACGATGGAAGAGAAATTGTCTAGGTCGAGATCAGAAAAAGAAAAGAAAAGGGCGATAGCGCCTGCTACTAGTTCGGAATCAAGGGGGCCGAGGGCGCCAGTGTCGGTGGTATGTCTAAGCACGGGGGAGTGGAGGGAGAGACCCACGCAAGATGCGCGGGACGCGAGCCCATGGGGAGAGGAGGGAGGGGGAGAGGTGGCATCCGAGCCGAGGAGAAGATGGCCAGGGAGGGATGAGGCCGAGTGGACCAGGGGTTCTAGGACACGGTGGCGCCACAGGTCGATGGTGTCTTGATCGGCACTGGGGGGTGGGGTTAGGACGGAGATGCGAGAGGGGAACCGGTCCAGGAGCTGGAGACCCGGTTCACAGAGTGGGTGGGAGTGGTCGATGACGTCTTTGCAGATAGCCGCTGTGGTGTTGTCAAGGGCGGTAAGTGGGGAGGCTGAGAGTCAGCGTTGGCGGACAGTGAGGTGAGGGATGGCCAGGGGATGGCGTTCCGTCGTTTTGGAGGAGTGTAGCATGAGGGCCGCGAGGCCGTGGGTGTGGGGGGTTGCTGCGAGGCGCATCGCAGAGCGAGTCTGCAGCTTGCGGAGGTGGAGATGGATAGGAAGGAGACCAGCGATAGCCTCGACGGCGGGGGTGGGGGTGGTGCAGAAAGCCCCGGTGATCCATAAGGCAGCGTGGTGTTGAGCGGAGTGTAGGGGTTTGAGGAGGTGCCCAATGCGGGCCGCGTTGTGATACCATAGACCCGATCCGTAGGTCATGAGAGGGACTACGCACGACCGATATAGGAGGCGTTTGTTGGCCGGGGAGAGGCCGCGGGAGGAGTATATCAGAATCACTCCACACAACCTATCTTTATGAACCTGTCCTGCGTGCAGCTGTAGTCATAGACATTGAGCAACTTCACTGAGACATCCTCTCAGCACTCCCTGCGGACCCACACATGGCCACATACCTCACCAGTCCTGAAGGATGCTGGTCAGTTGATAACAAAGGTTTCCTCCTTCTTGATAACAGGATCTATGTTCCCAATTCCAACAATCTCCACTTGCAGGTTTTCCAATACAAACACGACCACATCCTCTCTGGGCATGTTGGTCAGAATAAGACCCTAGATCTTATTCATCGGGAATATACCTGGCCCAATATCTGCACCTTTGTTAAAAACTTTTGTAAGTCTTGTGTCACTTGCATGCATTCTAAACCCCAGCAACACCATCCCTATGGACTCCTGAAGCAATTGCCCATTCCTGAACAACCCTGGAACTCCATCTCAATGGATTTCATTAAGAAGCTTCCCAAGTCCTCCAGCTACAATGCCATCCTAGTCATTGTCAATAGACTTACCAAACAATCCATCTTCACTCCTACCTACGACACTGTCACCTCTGCTGACCTTGCCCACCTCTTTGTTCTTCACATATTCTTGAAACATGGTGTTCCAGAATATGTCATTTCTGATCATGGTTCCAAATTTGTATCCCACTTCTTCCATTCGCTTGGGCAAGCCCTTGACATGAAACTCCACTTCACCTCCAGATATCATCCTGAAGGTGATGGCCAGACAGAGTGCACCAACCAAACACTCAAACAATACCTCCGCATCTACTACAATTACCAGCAGGACAATTGGGCAGAGCTCTTGCCACTAGCTGAGTTCACCTATAACAACTCCCCTAGCGCCACCACCGGTATTTCTCCTTTCTTTGCTAATAAAGGATATCACCCCAACATCACAGTGCACCCTGAGTGTGATCTGGCCTCCACTTGGGCCCACAAATTTGCTGTTGACTTAGACAACCTCCACACTACCCTCAAGGCTGAAATAGCATCAGCTCAACAACCATACCAAAAGTCTGCAGATTCCCGCCACATTCCAGCACCTGACTTCAAAGTTGGCCAAAAGGTGTTTGTTAAAGCCCAGTTCTTCTGCACTACCCATCCTTCCAAAAAACTATCAGAAAAATATCTAGGCCCATACAAAATTATACCCCAAGCTGGTACCCACTCCTTTACCCTCTAACTTCCTGACTTCATACATGCTGTCCATCCAGTTTTTCATGTTTCGATGTTGGAACCCTTGACTCCTAATACAATTCCTGCCTGCACAGATCCACCACCGGCTCCGGTCATCATCAACAGTGAACAAGAATACGAAATAGCTTATATAGTGGACTTCAAGCTCAATTGGTGCTGTGTATGCAAACTCCTCTACAAAGTTATCTGG
This sequence comes from Lepiota subincarnata, assembly GCA_023014305.1. Classification (NCBI taxonomy): domain Eukaryota; kingdom Fungi; phylum Basidiomycota; class Agaricomycetes; order Agaricales; family Agaricaceae; genus Lepiota; species Lepiota subincarnata. Next base: position 7,589 of record JAECYV010000035.1, read on the forward strand.
TTAGGAAATGAAGGTACCAATGAGGAATTCAACTGGTTGCCTGCAAACGAATTAGAACATGCAGTGGAACTCATTGGAGATTTCTATGCTGCATACTCCGCTAAGCCTGGTCCTCTTTCCACTCTATAATCACTTATTTAGTTTCCCTTGCTTTCAAGTCACAACCACAATAGTATATAAGTACATGATCATTTACTCATTATTCTGTTTCCACATGCTCCACCTATTTCCATTTTGTCCTTTTCTCTTGCTCACTCCACTTATGTTTCAAGAAAAGCCATCATCATTATCAAGAAATAGTATATACACCATTTCCTCTTCTACCTACTCTTTGTCCTCTGCATTCGGCCCTGCATTTCCTTTTCTTTCCTTCTTCACCCCTTCATCCTCATCCTCTATTTCTATTACCTCTCTCTTTTTCTTCCTATATGTCACCCATTCATCCCCTAAATCCTCTGACAGCCCCATGTGGATGGCAGTGATGTCTACCACCAGTTTTGTCAGGTTGGTAACCTGATTCTCCAACAAGTCTATGATTTTGTAGACCTTGTCTAACTTGGCCGTATTTTCCTGGATGGCCTTCACCAACCTCTCAAAGTCTTCCTTGCTGGGCCCCTCTGGCTGTGGCTCCATACACGGTTCTGGATCCTCGTCCTCTGACCCTGCATTGGCCTCACACCTCCGCTTATCCACAATGCATGCCATACAGCTCGTATGGCCCTGTTGTTTTCCTTAAGTATCTCTCTAGCCCTATTTTATTGGGCAACTTACTGCCTACCCACGACACAAGCCTTGCCTATGGACTTGCACAGCCAACAGGAGTTGTCACCCCTGAACAGCTTCCCCCTCTGCTGATGCAGCTCTGCATGCCTCTTGCCTGTTCCTTTTCCCCTGACCCTGGGGCCTTCATCTTCACTACTAGGATCGTAGTCTGGATCCCTTTCCAATTTCTTTATCCCCACCTTTACCTCCTCCACCAATTTCCCTGCCAACTGCACATATTGTTCTATCAGCTCTTGGCTTGGGGTTGGTTCGGAGAGTTCTATTGTGGGTGGCATGGGCATTCACAGGAGAGGCCGCTCTTTAGAAACTTAGATCCGCTTGAGTACCTGCTGCTGGCTAGTGGTGTGTTCCTCCACCTCTTTCTGGGACCCCTTGTTCTGCTTGGTCTCCTCCTGTTTCCTCTTCAGCTCCTTTTGCCTCTCCTCTGCAGCCCTCTGTTTTGCAGCCTCCGCCTCTTTCCACTTTTCTTCCTCTGCAACCTTCTGGCACGCTGCCTCCTCTGCTTTTTTCCATGCCTCCTCTTGTCATCGGTCTTCTTTTTCCTGTCAATGCTGTTTCTCCTTCTCCCTCTGGTATTATTCTTCCTCCTTGTGCTCCATCTTCTTGAGCAACCTCTCCTCCTCCTTGGCGGCCTTCCGCCACCCCCCCATGCATTGCTGGCAAAGTTCCTCAAGATGTTCTTTTGCATTTTTGGATGGTGGTGTGGCAGAGGGTTGTGACATGATGGCAGTGATGGTGGGGGTTGATGATCAAGAGGCAGTGCCAGGCAGGATTCCTTTTATACCTGGGGGTGGGTTTTTCCAGCATCCATCCAAACTCTGAGTTTGTTCATTATTTTATCTTATCAGGGCCTTGGGGGCTTGGCCTTAAGGGGGGGATACTGTTATGCACAATATTATGGATCCAGATCTACACCTTCTCTGCATTTTTCCCGCATTGTTTCAAGTTCATATTGTTTCGGCATTTTCTATTAGACCCTTTCTCCTTGTTCCTATACCTCTTGTTTTCCTGGTTCTCATTCCCTTAACATCCTAACAAATACTTCTGAGTAGTTACCATAAATTGTCATAAGTATTTAAGATGTAGCTACTATGGTTGTAGTTCCTCAGTCAGAATATCAACTTAGTATTCTTCCTCACTCTCCACTTTACTCTCTGTGCATTCTGCATGTTCTCTGCATTCTCCACATCATAATTATCTTAGTCCAAAATACAGATCATGACAGTATGAGGATGCAACCCACTAGGTTGAAGCTGAAGATCCAATTTGTACAACATCGTAGTCTTCCACATTCCTCTGCACTCCTCCACAAATCAGTACTTAATACCAAAGACCTTGGCAGGAGCTTGGTTGTCAGCTAGGTGAGCTTTCTTGAGGATGAGAGAGAAGACAGCCACATCAACAGAGTTAGTGTTATCCAGGTTAGGGATCCATAGTGAGCTGTACAAAGTTCGTCAAGGATATCTATACAGACTTGGTCCAAGACTAGCAATGTATCTCACAGTCAGTGTATGAAGGTACTTAGGTATCAGATCTAAGTAGGTTCAAGGAACAGTGTATAACACTAAGCTAAGGATACAAAGGATTGTACTACTCCTTATATACTACTATTGGTGGCTGTGTTTAACACTATAAATAGAAGGACCCAGGTAACATGAGGTGTACATGAGGTATACATGCATAGGCCATGAGTTAAAGTGAGTCATACGAATGTCCTTCTGATATCAGTTTCTGATATGTATGTATATATAGTCCTTCTGATGCTTCTAGCATGTATTTTGATAACAGTTAGCAGGGAAGGTGGGGGTGGGGGCACATGTAAGGGTGACCTGGTGGCCTGCCCAATGGGCCTGAGGTCTCTGAGGGTCAGGCTAGAGCAGGGGGATCCTTAGAATATATTGGGAAGGAAAATAATCTCTACTACATACCTAGAGCAGGGGGATCCTTAGAAAAATGGGTAAGGAACACTCTAGCTCAGCTATGAACTAACTACAGTGTGACAAGGGTGGGAAAATGTAGTAGAGGGTGAGAAAAGGAATGACAAAATAGGAAGGAATGAATGAACAACTACCAAACTTAGCTACAAGACTAAAACATGTAACTATAATGATAGTGAGCCATGTAAGGTAGTAGGAGACAGTGAAAAAAGGGTGTATGAAAGGAAAGGAGGTGACCCAAAAGGGAAGGGAGTGTGAGGAAACAGGAGTAAAGGGAATGTGAATAAAGGAAAGTAAGGACAGTAGAAGTGTTGGTGAGACACAATGGCTAAAGCCTTGAACCAATCACAAATTAACTTTGGACATTATTTTTACATTTATTTTCTCACTACTACAAAAGGAAGAAAGTAACAACACCCACTGGAATATTTCTCAACTTNCTTAGTTTCCCCTTGCCTAGTTGGCTGTCATGATGCAGCCCACTCCCAGGTGCCCTAGCAGAGACTACATCAGCTAGTAGAACATACACAACCTTGAGGTAGGAGTAGGAGCAGGGGAGAGAGACAGTGACTGATGAGGGGGCAGCCAGGGCATGGGTAATGGCAGCATGGACAGCATACAAGTCATCTGGGGAAGCAACAGAGAAAGTGGCCAGGGAGAGACCAGAGTAAGTGAGTTGAGCCGACTTCACAACAAAGAAGGAGCCAGCAGCGGTGAGGGCAGCATTGGCTGCAGAGATGAGGAGGAGGGGACTGAAAGGGAGTCCACTCCAGAGATGAGAATTTGGTGTCTTGTAGGTCCAGAGGTGGTGGAGAATAGGTGACATTTCTTGCTGCAAGCACCTGTGGTGGCAATCTAGTGGACAGCCAGTATGCAGTAAAATGGAAGATGTAGCCAGATGCCAGAAATGGTATGAAATGAGGATCACGAATACTTGCTACTCTCATACCAACACAACACACAACTTACTAAGCTAAGCTTAGGGCAAATGAGGTGATAGAGATGATATAAAGGCCAGTCTTGCCTATGCAAGTTTGAGGGGTATGATCTGATAGTGTATTCGGACACAAAAGCTCAAGTTTTTAGATAGTTTGGAAATATCCCAATGTTATATGGTATATTCTGGGTGGATGCAGCACCAACAAGTGTTAAACTTAGTCAATGAGCAGGTGTAAGGGCGACCTGGTGGTCTGCCCAATGGGCCCAAGGCCACTGAGGGTCAGATTAGAGCAGGGGGATCCTTAGAATATATTGAGAAGGAGAATAATGACTACTACACACCTAGCATAGGGGGATCCTTAGAGAAATGGGTAAGGAACCCCCAAGCTCAACTACAGACTGACTACAGTGTGACAAGGGTGGGAAGATGTAGTAGAGGGTAAGAAAAGGAGTAACAAAATAGGAAGGAAGTAATGAACAACTACCAAACCTGGCTACAAGCCTAACACATGTAACTACAATGGTAGCTAGCCATGTAAGGCTGTAAGAAATGATGAAGGAAGGGTATCTAAAAGGAAAGGAGATGCCCCAGAGGGGAAGGGAGTGCAGGGAAACAGAAATAAAGGGAATGTGAATAAAAGAAGGGAAGAACAGTAGAAGAAAGAGAGAAAATACTAGGAAGGACAAGATATCTCCTTACTAAGGCCTGAGGCAAGTGAGGGGTGTCCTTGGAGTGTTTTAGAACACCAGGGAAGGCTGCTGGAGCTGCCAAGGTGGTGGCGAAATGACAGGGAGGTGAGGGGGAAAGATGTCACCTGACAGTAGGGTTCTCTGGTCTCTAGTCTCTAAACTCTGGTCTCTGGTCTCTGGTCTCTGTCTCTGATCTCTAACTAAGTGTTGAAAGATAACTTAGTGTACTCTTGTAGCTGTTCACTCAAGGATGAACCCTAAGCTTAAGCTCCCTGAACTCTGGGACTCTGATTGCTATGCTTTCAAAGAGGCTCACACACTCAAACTTCACACAAGACTCTCTGTGCCAAAGTGAGGGGTGCAACTCCCTTATTCCAACCAGAGGCTCCCAATCATCTTTTATATTGAGAGATACACAATAAAACTAGAGAAAATGTAGATAATATGAAATAAGGAGACATGTGGTCCAATGTTTTGTGCTATAGAAGCTTTTGGAACCTTCAACTGCATTTTCTACAGCTGCCTAGGGCTTTGGGCATGTCTTTTTAGGTTGATGGAATTCCATCTGTCGAGTTTTGAATGCATTGTCACCCACTCTGAAGCATGTGCATCATCCATGAGGCCAGATCAATTTGTATTTAATATCCAATATCAGACATTAGGGTCTCCTGCAGCAATTCAGAGTCATTTGAGTGATCCACAGTGCTAAGCTTAGCATTGGGAGACTTTCCTGAAGGCACAGAGACCCACAAAGTATCTCTAATTGTGTGTTGCTACTCCCTAGGAGTGTTATTAGACTCAGTGCATCCACCCCAAGCTCAGAATGGTCACCTGCTGTGCATAACTATCCATGATCTATCCACTATAATTGTTCTCAACTGAGAAACCATTGCTAGCTTGCTTGCTTGAGYTGGTTTGGGTCATCCTGTACTTTGGTCGCTTCTAAGCTTAGTGCATCTTGTCCCTTGGTATGACCTGGATCAGTTCAATAGGCTATGACTAGCCTAGAAATGTCCTTTAACTAATCACAGGGTACTTGAAAACATTAAGCTTAGTGAATTTTGAGCCCCATATGACTTTGTTGAGGTTTGAACACTTTGTGTATGGTCAAACTGATGGTCTCGGAATAGACCCCAGTCCTCTATGAGGTTCACTGATGATTGGAAAACTGCCATAAATGAAAAGAATATATATTTTATGGTGTGATAAAGGCAGTTTTCATGTGTAGCTGACAAATTGGCATATCAGCAGTCCACAGGCAAATCAGGGAAGGCCTTGACCACATGGACTAAGCCCTGAGCATTTCTGGCAGTGCTGGCATATGAGTCCTTGGACAGAGGTGGGGATGGGGGATGCTGGGGAGAACATGCAGGCCAGGGGGGTGCAGGGGGGGTGCCAGAAGAGGTCCAAGTACTGGAGGCTATTGTGCTCCAGGACGGGAAGGATAAGCTCCTTCTCCCCACGTACCTTCATGGGGGTTTGTGGCTTCCTCAGGCGGAACACTCCGTCTCTCTCACTGCGCGCATGACCAGGTGTATTCTTGGTCATGCACCCATTGGTTCCTACAGGGCGCGCTTCTTCCCAGGGGAGCCGACGTCTTGTTGTTGTGGGGATCCCCTAGAAACCCGTGACCACATTTTTGCGCACTGCAGGGCACACAACCGTAACGGCCGCCCCCGCGCACTCCCACGGGCGCTTGAGGACGTCATCGAGCTTCTGGAGAGCGACCCGTGTTCTTTCGCATTCGCTTCCCAGGCAGATCTGCCCCCTGTAGGGGTCGGATAGTTGAGGGNAAATAAAGGGAAGTGATGTACTGACCAAGTACATTACTAGGAAGGTCCTAGGAGACATAGGAAGTCCTCAGTGTACCCCCTAGGAACCAGGAGGGGAGGAGGGTCCCCTGACATGACCTGGGTCAGTTTGACAGGCTATGACTAGCCTAGAAATGTCCTTTAACTAATCACAGGGTACTCAAAAATGTTAAGCTTAGCTTAGAAACACTAAGCTTAGTGAATTTTGAGTCCCATATGACTTTGTTGAGGTTCAAACACTTTGTGTATGGTCAAACTGACAGTCTCAGGATAGACCCCAGTCCTCTATGAGGTTCACTGATAATTGGAAAACTGCCATAAATGAAAAGAATATATGTTTCATGGTGTGATAAAGGCAGTTTTCATTTGTAGCCAACAAATCAGCATATCAGCAGTCCACAGGCAAATCAGGGAAGGCCTTGACCACATGGACTAGACCCTGAGCATTGCTGGCAGTGCTGGCATATGAGTCCTTGGACAGAGGTGGGGATGGGGGATGCTGGGGAGAACATGCAGGCCAGAGGGGTGCAGGGGGGGTGCCAGAAGGGGCCCAAGTACTGGAGGCTACAGGTGCATGCACAGGAGGGGGTACAGGCACTGAGGGGGCAGAGGCTAGGGCCAGGGCAGAGGCAGGAGCAGGAAGACTACTTACATCAGCAATTCTGCAGAACAGGTATGTGGCATCCACATGGGGGGGGAACAAACTTCTAGGCCCAGTCTCTTGCACTGATGTCCCCTGCAGGTTGTTGCAAGGTCTGAGGCCCCATCCCTGCCTCCAAGGAACAGCTAGCCACCCTCATAGAGGAGTTTGATCTGATGGACAATCTGGCCTGGCTGGGCTGGTACCTGTCTGACATGTGGAGTGATTCTATCACTTTCCATGATTTTGAGTCCACAGATGACTCTGAAGTCCTCCACCAATATGTTTCTGGTCTTGACTTGGCTTTGCACTGGGCAGGACAAGATCCCATCACTGCGTGCTGCACTGCAGATACCTCAGTACTATTGCATAGTTGCTTTCAGGCCATTGTGTCAGCCAGAGTGTGCTGTTTGGGAGTAGAGCTCTGGTCCACCACCACAGCAGGAGGCAAGGTCATGGCCTCTGAGGCCAAGCTCTTTGTTGCCTGCTTGGCCTTATGCAAGGCTTCTTCCTTGTGTGAGGTCAAGCATATTGTATTGTTCACTGACTCCCTGGTCTTGGTCAAGAAGATGCTGGACTGCTCTCTGCATTTGGGCCAGCACCACGCACTAGCAATCTGTGAATCTTTGATGGACTGGTTCTGGGTTTTTCCTGGCTGTTCTGTCCACATCTGGGCTGTGCTTTCCAAGGCAAAGTGGCCCTTTCACACAACTGTCCACAAAGCAGCCACTGGCTTGCAGGTGGCAGAGTTATTCCCACCATTTTGTAACACTTCACTGGACTTCCTCTGCAAGGAGGCAACTCAGGCTGTTCTTGACCAATGGATTGACTCGTTCTCCCAGAGTCTTGATTTCCAGGGGCATAATTTCCTTATGCTCCAGGATGGAAAGGATAAACCCTTTCTCCCCACATACCTCCATGAAGGGACTTGGCTGCCTCAGACAGATCACTCTGTCTCTCTCACTGCACACATGATCAGGTATATTCTTGGTCATGCTCCTATTGGCTCGTATCGGACACACTTCTTTCCTAAGGAGTTGACTGCCTGTTGCTGTAGAGCTCCGATGGAGTCCTGCAAGCACATCTTTGTGTGCTGCAGGACACCCAACCATGACAGCTGCTGCTGGCTGGCCGCGTCCTCACGCTGCACCATCACCATTGCCCTCTCCAAATCTAAGTGGCGCTTTTCACTCCAGGGCACCGCTCACCACTTTGCACACACATCCCCCTTCTTCTCTATCTCCCCAGACAGCCCCGTTTGGGCCTCCACCATCAGGCGCACCTCCACCGCCTCCACCGTCAAAGCCTGGCACCTTGACTCTGATCCACAGGTCCCTGCCTTGGGCGGCTCCTTCCTCGTCACCAATGGGAGAAAGAAGAAACCTAACCTCCCCACATATCACCACCTAGGACCTTGGCTCCAGGCCACCTCTGGCAAACCTCCGTCACTCACCGCCCGTCTCACCCAAGCCATCACACTCCACGCCCCCATAGGCGAATACTGATCTCGTTTCTTCCCGAACGAAGACCCCTCCTGTGCTTGCGGCTGCCCCATCCAGTCTCGCGACCACCTCTTTTGGCATTGCCCCCTGTATACCCCCTTATTCCTGTGGAAACCTGGCGAACCCCCGAGACTCCCTGACATTCTGGAGCTAGTCTCCTATCTCGAAGCCAACCCCTCGGCCTTCACGTTTGCCCCTGCTGTAAGGGCAACCTGCCCACCCTGGGCACTCAAGGCTCTCAGACTGAGGTAGGGGGATCCTTAGAGAATTGGGTAAGGAACCCACTACCTCCTACAGACACTACTGACTACATGCTTACAAATCATGTACAAACAAATAAAAGCGAAGTGGTGTCATTCCAGGACAGGGAAAGTGAAGTAAGAAGGTCCTGGAATGCAGGAAATAGAATAAAAGGAGGATATAGGCAAGTAGGGAAGGAAGGAGTAGTGAAAGAGACATGAGGAGATAAGGAATAGATAAAATAAAGGGAAGTGATGTACTGACCAAGTACATTACTAGGAAGGTCCTAGGAGACATAGGAAGTCCTCAGTGTACCCCCTAGGAACCAGGAGGGGAGGAGGGTCCCCTGACACCTGCCAGGCCTGACCAGGACCCCCCTCCCACCTCGCCTGCCCCCCATGCTGCCCCAAGACCCTTATCAGCCCCCTTTCTCTAGTTTAGGACTTTGTCTCGTACTTAGCTCCATCCTTCCCCTCCCTCTTCTCCTTCACACTATCTCGTCTTGTATCTAGTCATGTAGTCTGCTTTTCCCTTATCTCCNTTAGTATATAAACCCCTTGTAATCCAAGTGAAGCTGCAAGCTTTTACTTGGTTAGGTAGAACAGAATACTAGTGGTTTAAGCCCAACTTAAGCCCCTCTTATATCGTCCTCATTGATCTTTTCTTCTACACATCTTATACCAAATGTTCAATAGCACTCTTGGTATAAGGCTCTCGCCCCACGAGAACCTTAGTGTCAGGGAACCTCCCTCTCCTCTACCCTCCTCATCATTTTGCCACTACCTGGGCAGCTCCAGTAGTCTTCCCTGGCCCTCCCTGATGTTCTAGGACACTCCTAGAACACCCTTCACTCACTTCAGGCCTTGGTAAGGAGACACCTTGCCTCTTCCAGTATTCTATCCCTCTCTCTTCTACTATCCTTCCCTCCTTTTATTTACATTCTCTTCATACTTCTTCCCTCACACTCCCTCCCCCTCTGGGTACACCTCCCTCCTTCCATTCACCTTCCCTTCATCATTCTTTACTACCCTGTATGGCTCACTATCTTTGTAGTTACATATTTTAGCCTTGTAGCCAGGTTAGGTAGTTGTTCATTCCTTCCTTCCTATTTTGCTATTCCTTTTCTCACCCTCTACTACATTTTCCCACCCTTGTGACATGGTAGTTACTTCGTAGTTGAGCTAGGGGGCTCCTTACCCATTTCTCGAAGGATCCCCCTGCTCTAGGTGTGTAGTAGATATTCTTCTCTTCTGAATACACTCTAAGGATCCCCCTGCTCTAGCCTGACCCTCAGTGGCCTCGGGCCCATTGGGCAGGCCACCAGGTCACTCTTACACTTAGTGTTACGTGGCACAGAGTCACTGCTAACACCCATTGGTCAAGAGCAGACTGAGTTGCCTCCTTGCAGAGGAAGTCCAGAGAAGTGTTATGAAATGGTGGGAATAACTCTGCCACCTGCAGGCGAAGCCAGGAAGTCAGTGAACAAGACAATATGCTCAATCTCGCACAAGGCAGAAGCCTTGCACAGGGCCAAGCAGGTGGCAAGGAGCTCAGCCTCAGGGACTGTGACCTTGCCTCCTGCTGTGGTGGTAGACCAGTGCTCCACCCCTCAACAGCACACCCTGGCCAAAACAACAGCCTGGAAGCATCTGTGCAGTGGTACCAAGGCATCCGCAGTACAGCATGCAGTTGTAGGGTCATGATCAGCCTGTTGGCAGGCTGCATCAAGACCAGACATGTATCAGCAGAAGGCCTCAGGATCATCTGTGAATTCAAAGTCATGGAAGGTGATGGAATCATCCCTTCTTGACCTCTTACCACCACCAGTGATTTTTCGAAGTTGCTCTCTGGCTGGTATACTGCAAATAGAAGTGTTCTGACTCTCTCCAAACCTCTGTCCAATGTCCCTTAAGCCTTTTGCCTGCACTGCTTCTGAGTGTTTCCCTGGGAAGCCACTCAACATCCCACATGCCCCAACCCCTTCTTCCCCCATCGACTCTGTTGATGCTGCTGTTGCCTCTTTTATCCTCAAGAGGGCCCACATTGTTGATAGCTTATCTCACCAGACAGTTTTCAGCTTCTCTGTTGTCGATTTCCCCTCTGATGCTGGAAGCTCCCCAGCCCCTCCTGCCCTCCCTTCCCTGTCCATTGGCCCCTGCCCCCCCTCCAGTCCTGGGACTCCCCCTGGTGACTGGGTGGCTCTGGCTGAACAGTGCATCTCTGACCTTTTCTCAGTCGCAGAGTGTATCTTCTGTGTCCTTGATTCTGAACCCCCCAGTGGCTGCATGGCCTTTAGGCTCTCTGCTGCCCTGGGCCCCCTCTATGGGGCAGTCCTCTGCTTTGCCTGGTCTCATTACCTCTTCTACCCTATTGAGAGTAGCGAGACCAACCTCCACAAGCATTTCCTGGGTTTTGCCCAAGAGTTTGGTCCCCAATCCCCCCATGTGGATGTCACATGCCCATTCCATGGAATCACTGATATAAGTGGTCCTCCTGCCCCCACTTCTGCTCCGGCCCCTGCCCCCCCAGCCTCAGCTCCTGCACCCCCTCTAGTGCGCACCTCTGTTATCTCAGGTCTGCAGATGCCTTCCGATGCCCCTCCTACTCCCCCCCAGCCCACACACTTCCCCCAGTGCCCCCCTTCCCCACCTCTGCCCAAGCGCTCCTATGCTAGTGCCACTGGTACCACCCAGGGCCTGGTCCATGTGGCCAAGGCCTTCCCCGATCTCCTGGCAGACTGCATCCTTGCAGTCCACCAGGCCACCACCATGGGCATGCATGGTAAGAAGCACCATGCATCCCCCACTACCACTGGTCCTACCTAGTGCCAAATCCTCATCTCTAGTATGGAGTCCCCTTTAGTCTCCCTCTCCTCCATCATCTCCATGGCTAACACCACCCTCATGGCTGCTGGCTCTTCCCTCATTGTGGAGTCAGTGTGCCTCACCTACTCAGGCCTTTCCCTGGCCACCTCCTCTGTTGCCTTTCCAGACAATCTCTATGCTGTCCACTCTGCTGTTACCTGTGCCCTGGCTGCCCCCTACCCAGTCACTACCTCCCTTCCCTGTTCCTGATCCTACCTCAAGATCGTGGATGTCCCCCTTACCGACATCACCTCCGGCACCTGCCCCCCCCCTCACCCATCTCTTCAATCTTGCTAGCCTCCCTCACATGATCTGCAACTCAACCAAGTCTACCACCTACACTGCATGATTTGACATCTGCAATTCTCAGTCCAGAGCTTCTGCCAAGAGGTTGGCCAGGCACTCCCTCCACATCTTGGATGCTACCTGCCTCATCTGGTTGGCATGTACTAACCCTGGCATCCCCCAATGCCAGCGCTGCTGGCGCTGGGGCCACCCCTCATCCACTTGCTGTGCATACACACTCAAATGCCCCTGCTGCTCAGAGAGCCCCACTCCAAGGATCTCTACCACGATGTTGCTGGATGCTGCAAGAGTAACTCCAAGACTCTGCCCCATCCCCTTCCCCCCACCCCTGCCAGGGCCCCCTGCCCCCACGCCAGCAAGTGTGTTAACTGCAGCAAGTCTCATGTTGCCAACAATTACAGGTGCCTCTTCTGGCACCACTGCTTCCAGCCCAAGTGGGTTAAGGCCCGCTATACAAAGGACAAAGCCGCCTAGTCTTCCTCCCTCCCTACTTGGGGTCTGCCTCTCCATCCCCCCCCTGTTCCTTCTCTCCTTCTTTTTCCTCTTTCTTCTCACTTCTGGGCTTGCCCTTTGGGGCTCTTTTTCCTCTTTTTCTGGGTCACCTCTGGCCCTACCCTCTCTATTCCTGGCCTGCCCTTGGGACCTAACCCTCTGTCATTACAGCCATCATAACCATGCCCTGCTCTTCCATAGAGAGGCCCCCTAAAGAAGGCCTTAGTATCAGCTCATTCATTAGTTTGTCCAATGGTGTAGTAGTGGTGTAGTATGATCCTATACTATACTGCTGCAGACTGCTATCGCACACCACATCCCTTAATAGATGTTGATTCAAAAAAAAAAAAAAAAAAAGCATGATGATGTCCTTGAACACCTGGGGGAGAGTGCATGGGGGTGGCTGTCACAGTTGCACACCCTGCAGTGCACAAAGATATGACACCATCTCTCACTGGTCAGGAAATTTCTGAGACCTTTATGTCTATCACTGGTTCTAAACCAAATATCTGTCTTGTCAATACAGTCATCTTTGTTCATGCCTGTAAAGTACAAGGTTCCCAGCAGTTCCACATCAATCTCTCTGCACTATCCACATTTGCAACCACAACTGTAACCACAGCCACTGTTTCTGATGAATCAGTGGATCTTTCAGGAGTTCCAAAGGAATACTATAAATTTGCTAATGTTTTTCAGTAAGTAATCTGGCCCTGCACCATCTCTACAACCTCAAGATTAATCTTGAGGAAGGTGTAGGTCTGCTAGCTGGAGTCATGTACTCCCTGTCACAGTCTGAGATGGAAATTCATTGATAAACACTTATCTGTTGGCTTCATTTGGTCATCTACTTTCCCTCATGGAGCCCATGTCCTCTTTGTCAAGAAGAAAGATGGTTTACTTTGCTTATGCATTAATTTTAGAGGTCTCAACTGTATCATTAAAAAGTATTGCTATCTTCTCCCCCTCATCTCTGACCTCTTAGACTTGTCCCACAAAGCCTACATCTACACCAAGATAGATCTCCATCATGCTTATCACCTTGTCTGCATCACAGATGGCAATGAATAGAAAACTGCATTGCAGATCCACTAAGGATCCTTTGAATGGTTTGTCATGTCATTTGGTCTTGTCCACATCCCAGCCACTTTCCAGTGGTTCATGAATAATATCTTTAAAGACCTTCTTGACATATGCATTACTATCTGTTTTAATGACATTCTAATCTACTCTGATAACATGGCTGCACATTGCAGTCAATTTAAGGAACTCCTCAAGTGGCTCCACAAACATGGTTTGTATGCTAAACCAGAGAAATGCAAGTTTCACCCCGATACAATAGAAACTTAAGTATATCTTCTCCCCCAACAGCCTTCACATGGACCTTGCAAAGGTCAAGGTTATACAGGACTGGCCCAAGCCTAAGAAAGTCAAGGATATACAGTTCTTCTTAGGTTTTGCCAACTTCTATTGTCATTTCATTTACTGATATTCTGATGTTGTTGTTTCACTAAACTGCTTTACATGTAAAGGTGCCCTCTGGAACTTTGATAACAAATGCCATGCATTTTTTTTGTTTTGTTTTTTTGTTAAATCAATATTTATAATACAATGCCCAATTGCAGTCCCTGTCTGGCTCCATACAAACAAGTATGCTACCAGAGGGTATACTACTCTGTATTAGTCTCCCAAGTGAGGAGGGGACAAGGCCTCTGTTGCTTGAGACTAGGAGGGGAACACATGCTGATGAGTGCACAGACGAGGAGGGAAACCCCCAATTTTCAGCTGGTGTCCCAAGGGATAACCTTTCTACTACTTGGGAGCCCTTCCCTACTATCTGACCCCAACAGGAAGTAGATTCATCTGGGTGGTGAACACAAAAGATTGCAGATCACTCTCCAGAAGCATGATAATGTCCTCAAGCACCCAAAGGAGAGTGCAAGGGCAGCCATCATGATTGCACGCCCTGCAGTATGCAAAAATATGACTGTGAGACTCTATAAAAGCTCTGCACCAGCAGGATGTTGACTCCTTGGGAAAGAAGTGTGCCCAATAAGAGCCAAATGGGGGCATGACCAAGAATGTACCTAGTCATGTGCATTGTGAGAGAGACAGAATGATTTATCTACCTGTCCAAGGAGCCCCTTGCAGGTAACTCTGCCTAGACACTTAGAGACTTTCTTGGCATGTGAAAGGCCCTTGGCAGCTGTAGCCTCCCAACTGGGTATACTGTAATAATGACAAAATGGTTGTTGCCTCCCTAAAGAATGCAGGAGGGGATCACACCCTGCTGCCCAACACATGAGCCTCCTTACCCCTAGTGATATGGTATTAACTTAAGTACATACACCCTGTATTTACCCAGGGATGCACCAACAGAGGATTGAGATCTTTCAAGCTGGAACTGCCATTTTCGCTCCTGAACCTTTCTCCGTTCCCTTCCTCTAGTTGATCTTTGTCTTGTACATAGCTCCCCTATTCCCTCCCCTCTTCTCATTCTCGTTCTTTCCTCCTTCTCTAGTTGGTCAGTCTGTATCGTTTCTCTTTCCAGCTATCATGGCCATGTCTTATCCTATTAGGAAGGCCCCTACGGGGCCTTAGCATACTCCCAGTCTCATAGTGTAATAGTAGCTTACATGTAGTAGCTACCGCGGACTGCTATCGCGCACCGCGTCT
>JAECYV010000035.1:50805-68056 GCA_023014305.1 Lepiota subincarnata
GGCTTCTTAGGCATCGAGAGAGAGGTTCAGATCAAGCAAGAACACTTCTATTCGCAAAAAACCAGCCAGAGAACGACTCCGAAGAATCGATGGTGGTGGTAAGAGGGCAAGAAGGGTATCCCCAGGTTTGATCTTCAAGCTGCAGATGCATACAAGACACTTGGATCACCCCCTCTATCATTTCAGTTGGCATGGCATGTATTCACTGAAATGGCTACCTCTATGGGCTTCTGACACTACGGAGACCTTCGAGTGAGCTTTATACATAGTTAGATACCCTACCCTACTCTACCTCCACTCTCTAGTCGATCTATGCGCTTCCCTGGTACTATAGACCCTGGTAATAGTGATGCTACATTTGTGATGTAGGGTGTTATGGTAATGGACCCTGAAGTGCCCGCACGCGAAAATTGAACCGTGGACTTCTGGTGCACCGCAGATGTGATATCGTCACTTGATGTGAGGAATCAATTGATTTCTCCGAATATGCAACTACGGCATTGACGAAGCGGACATGAGGGATATCGAAAGGAGCCAATGGTGGTGTCTGACTGCAGATAAAGGTGTCGACAAAGCTGTATGAGTAATCAAGGAGTGACTGTGCCCAGCCCAAGAGAGTAGCCTCTGTATGGATTTTTGTACTCTCATCATATGGGTTCAATTGTTTAATGTTCCCAGTTCTTTTGGATTCAAAGGGTCGCCCAAGAGCAACCGGGATGTGCGAGCCATGTGGTAAGTCGACACCTAATCCAGACTCTGGGTGTTGAGACCATGAAAGAGTTGCTTGCATCGCTGTTTTGAAGGCTCCCTGCCCAAGGAATGATCTATTCAACTCATAGAAAAGAAGCCCATCACGAGGATTTGCATCAACAATAAGAACTCCCTCTTCCGCCATGTTGCAGAGTGTTGGAAGCAGGATGATATTCACAGAACAGCACGTAACGCGCTCACTGAGTTTCTGATCACCTAATTAATGAATTAGTTAGTATTTTCTGGTAGGACAGTTAGGTACACACGCTGTTTCTGATCCTCTGATATCCGAGATTGACCACCAATATGAATTATACCGTTCCTGATACTTTCCAGATTAAGCTGTTCATAGATGACCTAACAGAAATGCATTATAACAATACACACAACAGATATATTACCAGCTACTTACCAATTCAGAGTCCTTCATTTGAGACAATTGATGCTCCACGGTTTGATCCCTTGAGGCAGGATCTGATATTATAGACAGAGTTATAGAACACGATCCCAGGATATCTGGAGTCGTGTGTGCTTTCTTCGATTGGGTATCACCTGATGTTCCAGGGTGGTTCTTCTCGGGACTTGGTGGTGTCTTGCGCTTTTCACTCTGATTAAATAAAGGACAAGTCAAACACATTTTTTTAGAATGAATAATCTACTTACCGGTTTGATCTGAGTGTCATACAAATCATCCAAATACTCCTCTGCTTGTGCCCAGTGCTGTTGGCTGATCACAAACTGAAATTCAACTGGCTTTACTGGGGGAGAGAAGGTGAATGTGCCATTTGATTTTGCACCGGTCTTCACTTTAAAAAATCAGCCCTCAAGGTAAGGCTTAGTTGGGTCTTTCTTCAAAACATCTTGCCAAGTTATTGCCTCACGAAGGACCACTGCGGAAAAATCCCAAGTAAAACCTGGGCAGAGCTTCATCATTGATCCTATAAGGAAAGACTTGGCAAACTCAAAAAGCGCAGGGGGATAGATTTCGTAGTCAATCGAAGCACCCTCCCTGATACCCTGCAGTCCTTTAATCAATTCCGTGACAAATATAAGGTACAAAACTAAAAATAACAAACCGTTGAGGTCAGTTTTGCCTTTCCAGTCTCATAGGACACCTCAATCAAAATGGAGATTTCCCTCAGTTGCCGAGATCAAGGGTGAGGTTGACTGGGGAGTTGTTTCATGGCTAGAGGCAGAGATGGTGGTGGGGTATGTCGATATGCATGAGAGGCCCATGCCTGCCTTTGCGCTGCATAATAACTATGAGATTGTGAGTACCTGGGAGCCTGGGTGGGGTGTGGCATTTCCAGTCCTCTGACTGACCTGAAATGGTCGCAAAAAAATGCTGGATTTCCAATCACAGGCATCGGTTGCCCACCAGAGGGCTGGGATGATATTTTGGCAGTGGGGAGTGGGGTAACACGGCCTGCCGGAGTATGCGCACCTTTTTGAAAACAAAAAGTATTTGATAAGATTATTTCAATAGTATATATGCCAAAGGAGCAAAGTCAATACCTCGACTCTGAGACTCGTTTACATGCCGTCCAATAGCTACAAGGTCAACCGGTACCCCACCTGTAGGCAGGACTGCCCCTGCACTGGAGGCTCTCATTTGAGCTGCATAATTCTAGTCAGATGTGTTCTATACCGAGAATAAACATCTTACCTGTTGCTGTGCACTTCAACATGTCTGGGGTATCCCGGTAGTGTTTATAACACTTTTCACAGACATACCAACCCGCTTTCTGTAAGGGGACACTCCGGGACACCACCCGAAGTCTTCTAGAGAACATCCGAAATCTTCTAAACACCACCCGAGGCCTCTCGGACTCCACCCAAAATCGCTCCCCTACCATCAACTTACCCTCGGATGCCTTCCCAGCCTCTTAGTCTGTCCACCCGAGACCCTTAGGCACACATCCAACCCTCAGGCGCATCATCTCANAGCGGGGCAGATGGCGGTTGACAAGAAAGGAAGGTCGTCGCCCGAAATGCCTACACCTACACCTACTGATCCCATAATCAACCCCACCCCTCACTTCACAACCGAAAACCCACCTGAACACATAATGTGAACTTGGGCACCCAGCCGAAAAGCCCTAGATATCATCGAAGACCGAGCAGTCACTGCTGCTGAAGAGATAGAGTGGGAAGACACCCACATTTTCGCAGCCAAAATGGAATCTGCTGAAGCTTTGGAACCGGCAAGATGGCAGGACCTCGATGATAGAGCCGACAGAGAACTGTGGAAAGGAGGGATGAGCGAAGAAATCCATACATTAAAAACTGCGCAAATGTGGACACTTGTGGACCCACCTCCAGGTGCAAATGTTATTGGGTCCACCTGGACCTTTTGAGCCAAAAAGGACGCTGCCGGAAATGTTGTACGCTACAAAGCAAGGTTAGTAGCACAAGGGTTCTCACAAGTCCCAGGAGTCAATTATTTTGACACTTATGCACCGGTGGCCCATCTCTCTTCAATTCGGACCATCCTTGCCACTGCAGCTGCTCATGACATGGAGGTACACCAGATTGACATCAAAAGCGCATACCTAAACGGAAAATTCACCGATGGAGAAGTCATCTACATGCGTCAACCCCCATGCTTCAAGGATCCAAAGCACCCCAACAAGGTCTGCCTCCTACTTAAACCGATCTACGGACTTAAACAGTCAGGTTGACGCTGGTATCAACAACTATCGGAAATCCTAGTAGACAACTCTGGGCTCACCTGCGCTGAAAGCGACCCATGTGTATTTTTCAAGACCAATAAGGATGGGCTCACCATCCTAGCCGTACACGTCTATGACTGTACAGTTACTGCAACCACTCTTGGCCTTGTAGAAGCTTTAAAAAGGCACATCAGAGAATTTGTTGAGGTGACAGACCTGGGGGAAATACACTGGCTCCTTGGGATTGAGATAAAGCAACTACACAACGAGGGCAAACTGATGCTCTCACAATGGTCATATATTGATGCATCACTACGACGTTTCGGTCTCGAGGATGCGAAACCCACCTCTTTGCCCATGGATCCCTCCATCCGACTCACCACAGACCAGTCCCCCAGTGACACAGCCGCAATCGCCCGGATGGCCAAGATCCCATATCGTGAAGCTGTCGGCATGCTCATGTATGCAGCCCTTGGCACCCAACCAGATATTGCATATGCTGTCCAGTTGCTTTCGTGATTTTCCCAGAATCCGGGCGAAGCACACTGGGAGGCAGTAAAACGAGTCTTCAGATATCTAAAAACCACTCGCAATTTGTGGCTTACCTATGGAAACACCGAAAATACCCTTGAGGGATATGCCAATGCTGACGGATCCATGGCCGAGGACCGACGCTCGAGGCTGGCTCTCTGTAAGGCTTCGGCCTTACAGGGAGTCGAGCGCATAGTACTGTTCACAGACTCCCTGGCATCGGTCAGGAAGTTCCTGGACTGCTCTCCGCACTCCGGCCAGCGTCACTCACTGGCTATTTGCGAATCTCTGATGGAATGGTTCTGGGCCTTCCCCGGGAGATCTGTCCACGTCTGGGCCGTGCCTTCTAAGGCCAAGTGGCCCTTTCACACAGCTGCCCACGAGGCAGCCACTGGCCTGCGAGTGGCGGAGTTGTTCCCGCCGCATCGTAATGCGTCACTGGACTTCCTCCGGAAGGAGGCGACTAAGTCCGCTCTCGATCTCTGGGTTGATACATTCGCCCAGGATCTCAGCTTCCGTGGCCACAACTTTCTTGTGCTCCGGGACGGGAAGGATAAACCCCTTCTCCCCACGTACCTCCACGGGGGTTCATGGCTTCCTCAGACGGATCACTCCGTTTCCCTCACAGCGCGCATGACCAGGTGTATTCTTGGTCACGCGCCTATTGGTTCTTACAGGGCCCGCTTCTTTCCAGGGGAGCCAACGTCCTGTCGCTGCGGGAATCCTCTGGAGACCCGTGACCACATCTTTGCGTGCTGTAGAGCACGCAACCGCAACGGCCGCCCCCACGCGCTCCCGCGAGCGCTCGAGGACGTCATCGAGCTTCTGGAGAGCGACCCGCGTTCTTTCGCGTTCGCTTCCCAGGCAGATCTGCCCCCTGTGGGGGTCGGATAGTTGAGGGGGCCCCTCCCTAGTAGGAAGGTTATCCCTCGGGACGCTGGCCGAACGGTTGGGGTCTCCCCCCTCGTCTGCGCGCNGTACATTACGGACAATCCCCTTATAGTATAGATCAGCCCTCGGGCGGTAGTATAAGTAGTGTACGCAACCCGAGAGAAACCTTACTTGATTCTCTTAGGTTTCTCCCCAGTTAGGTGTGTAGTAGCTTACCAGTCTGTGAATGACACTTAGGTTTCTCCCCGGTTAGTTTATTGCCGCAACGCAGTACGCTTCAGGTGCCCTAACACTTTCCCTCAATTAGAATTAGCTACATAGAGGCGGCACTCACCAGGTTGGATGGTGATTCCGCAACTGAGCCGTTCACAAAGAGCAGGGACCTTGGCAAAAACATCGGTTGAGAATTGCCTATTTATCTGCTCCTCCTGAGATGACATGGGAGTTAATGAGGGGCTTAGACTGAGGATAGAGGGCAGTTCTTGTCCAAGCGACTGCTTTTAAAGGTGGACACTACAAAAAATAGTTAATGTACTTTTAAATTAAGTGTCCTGCACAGCAAAACCATCCCGCCATGCCGTCTCTGCAGTACAATTAGAAGTGTAGGTGTCAGAAGGCTTGAAACAAATACTTGGGATGAGTAAGAATGATTATCATGCTCAAATTCAATAAACATTCAGATGAGTAAGAAAGTGTTGCCTTACTCACGTTCAGACCTCAGGGAATACAGACACAGGGTAGAAATGCTGTCCATGGTTGTGAAATACCAGGGTAAGTAGTCTGGGCATCTTGACCTTGCTTGCATGCAGATGTAAATCACTATTCAGACCACAAAAACATGAGGCAAAGCACATGTTGTTTCGTTTTGCCTCATATTGTTTCGTAGTCCTAAAGATATTGAGTACTCAGCCGAGGAACTCTCTCCCACTAGATTGTGGTACAGTACACTTGCGGACCATGAAACTACAGGCTTTTGCGCAGTGGATGCACAAGGCCACTCAGGGCGCTCAACATATATCTGTGTAACTACAGGGTGTAGGATTACTAGTATAAAATCTCCAAGGAATTTTGTTGTAAGCCCAGCTGTCCTATCTACATCTACTGTCCCTCATCGTCATCTCCTGCATTCTAAAAACATATATTTCATATGCCAAATCAGTATAAGCCACTGCATTTGTGTTTTAATTTCCAAACTGGGGTCAGCTACTAAATCAGTGTCTCAGCACCAATTGAAGAAGTTGCACCATATATTCTTACATATTGGAAAATGCAGAAGACAGATGTCGAGATCCTCCACTTACTGAATACTGAACACATAGATCTCAAAATGTATGGAATTGGGTATGTCCGTTGCCTAATCTCGTGCAAATCATACCCCTGATTTACAAGCAGAATAACTTCCCTTTGTAAATTATGCCTGCATCTCGGTCTTAAACAAACACGGCAGCAAGCTCATACAGTGGAGACAATACATGAAACTATGGTTGGGCTTCGTTCACGGTTCCCAAAGGCAGGGGCAAGAGAAATGGTCAACATTCTCTTCCATGAAAAGGGGATGCGAGTTTCACGGTGAGTGGTTGGTATTTATCTAAATGAATGTCTACTTATTCCCAATGTGCAGCGCATTGGTAGTCATATGGTTCTGTATCCACGAGCCACATCTTATCCGTGAGCGTAAGGCTGGGTGGCTTCAATGGCGAAGATTCTGGGCCACTGGAGTAAATGATATGATCTGTGTAGATCAGCACGACAAATGGAAACGATTTGGTCTTGCCCTTCATACAGGGATTGACCCTTTCTCTGGGCAGATCCACTGGCTCAAAGTTTGGTGGACTAACAATAACCCCAAGATAATTTTATCTTATTATATTGCATTTATTCGGACCTCTGGATGTGAGTAAAATGCAATTCATGTGTTTATTTTTCCATTTTGATATGTTATTTGATGCCAGATATTCCACTCATTACCCAAAGCGATCTAGGATCCGAAAACTATGGAATAGTGAATGCACAAACCGCACTCTGCCACTTCCATGATCCCAGGTTAGTAGGGACAATTCAGCACTGTTGGATGCAGCACAAGAAAAATGTCAAACCTGAGATTACCTGGTCTCAGCTGCGACAGCGATTTACACCTGGATTTGAGGACATTCTTGAGCATGGAATAACTGAAGGATGGTATGATTGCAACCGGCAGCTTGACATGTAAATTTATTTTCCCTTGAAAGTGAATAGTAGCTAATCCTTATGACATATCAAGCTTCATATTTTGATGGATTTTTATCCCATGGCTCCAAGCTGAGCTTGATGCCTGGGCCGATCGCGTTAACAATAGCCGGAAGCAGGCTGACCAAAACAAGGTCTTACCCCATGGAGTACCAAATGACATACACCATTCACCGCATCGCTTTGGGTGCCTTGACTTCAAAGTGGGTCCATCAAATTGTGTACACAGCTCCACTCATCACAACCAATTGGCATAGGTAATTGTTCAGCCAGAAGCAGTAGATCATATTGAGGAGATCTATGCTCCTCGATCCCACTTTGTGTATGAACTCGTTCCCTCATTATTTGCTGAACATGCAAGTATCTTGTATGGGGCAATGGGGCGCCCTCCGGTAAACTCCAACAATGTCTGGACCATCTATTGTGAGCTTCGCCAACATTTTGAAGCTCTCAACAATGCTGCAGATTTCTTGGAGGAGTGTCAGACACATATAGGGTTAACTGATGACAGTGACAATGATATGCCACCTCCAGAGGGAGAGGAGCTAGCAGGGGGAATTGATAACATTGATGCAGAGGGTGGTTATTACATGGGGGGACTCAATAACGGCTGTGGTCTGGGTATGATTTACAGTTGCCATTCTTTCGTGATGAACTGAAAGTAATTCCTTTAGATGTGGAGAATATAAGACAATTAGAAGAAATGGATGAAGGAGATAGTGAGTTGGAGGTTCTTGAGGTTTCATTTTCTGATGAGGAACCGATTGAGGAGGAGGACCAGGACGAGTGGTGACTTGGATATTTGTTTTGGTACATGTCCACTTATGAAAAAAGAATTCATTTGGTGACATGAAGTATCTACGTGCGATCATATTCAACTATGATGATCGAAAGATTCTGTTACGTGGCTAGTGATGCCAAGGTACCGGGAGCTGATGGCTATCAGACGGCCATCATTGTTTGGATGGGCGTTTGAGAGCGTGTCAGTCCTGCTTTCCATAGGTACTAGGAAAATTTCGTAGGCTATGTGGTCGAGACCTCGAATAATAGAATTGGGATGTGCTAGCGTCCGGACGGTGTGCACGTGATTCTCGCTGGTCACGGGGACACATTTGTTTATCTCTACATGTTCCCCTGACTTCTACATTCACAAATGAATACTTGGATTTTATTGCCGTAGATAACGTTGGATCCGCTGGCAAAATGCCGGAAGTTTCCCAAGTAATTTGACGAGTCTGTTGCCATTCTTCGTTGGCACCGAGCCAAGACACTTGCAGAAACCATAGGGACCTTATTATCGRACTGACAACCAAAGCGGGAGTATCTCCGTGCAAGCATCCACGTCATATGATCAATGAATAAGGCTTATATTCAATATTATAATTCTCAGTGCGCCGGAAATTGCTCCTTAGCCATAAAATATATCCATGTGAGTCTCTCACCCTCAGTTGCTCCGGCCGGAGAGTTCATCATATTCTCAAACCCTCCACAGAGATTCTTCGACGACGGGAACCCAGATCCCCTTAGTGCGATATGTAACCCTTCCAATAGCATACTCATTGCAATATGCCCCATTGCCGYGGGATGGAGAATACGACTGTTGGTGCGTGTTATGCCCCAGGGAACAACACACTTTGACTTGACAAGGGATGATCGACCTCGGGGTGGCCTTTTGTTCGAAACCCTGAGCAGAAATGGCTATCTAATTCCATTTCGTTACGTATAGCCCCTTGTATAATTATTTGAGTAAAATTTCATGGATACAATCTCCCGCAATGCCACCCGACTGGGCGATGATGACGCGCCTCATGTACTTAGCATGGCTAGCTGGATTAATAGTGACCTCTTTGAACGGGGCTGATAGTAGTTGTCAGAAAAGTTTGTATGCAATGAGAAAGCAAGCTGTCTCAGACAGAGAATCCGGCAAGGGACGGATTTGTTACGGGGAGAAGCTCCTCCCGGGAGGCACGGGATAATCAATACCGGTCTCTGACAAGTAAAAACAAAAAACGCATTTACGTAGATGCCCTCGGAATTATCTGATGTATTTTCATCTTAGGGCCAGGTGTGCCGATGGTAACAATCTAGAAGAGTGTGCATTAAAAACTCAGATTAAGGAGCTATAAAGGCGGAGTTAAAATGGGGTCCCATGTCATGGGATTGAGATACAAAGGCCGTGAGCRCCAGGTCTCTGAGATAGTGGTGTTCTCCTGACTTACCACATTCAGAAATGACTCAGATTTTGTTATTGTAGACAACATTGGGTCCGCCCGCTGTCCAGATGCCAGAAGTTTCCCAAGAAGTTTGATGGGCCTGTTGCTATCCTCCATTGGCACCGAGCTGAGAAATTCATAGGGAACTTATTATYGGACYGACAACTAAAGCGGGAGTATTTCCGTGCAACAATTGATTTATTTGATTCCGTGCCTTGCTCGCACCCACATCACATAATCAATGAATCAGGAGGTTGTTTGATAACTTGATTTCCAAATTGATACTTGATTTCCAAATTCCCGCTGACTGGTCGTCTACATAAAAATGAGGTCCCTGCCACACTCATCACCGGCAAGAATGGAATAGTACGGGGGTTGAACTGCTTTTCGGTCGTGTGAAAATGTGAAATCGCCTAGGTCTTCCATGTGAAGGGTTTTTTCACAGTTAACAACTGTGAAAAAACATATTAAATAATCGGCTGTAACCGGCCCAGAGCTGGATGAAAGCTCGAGAGTAGGAGGTATAGAATGATATTTTACTGCATATTCACCCATCACCCACTCATTTGGATGACTCGAATGACCATCCTGCTCGAAACAAGAGATGCCGATCATTGGTTCGCCCGCTATCATGACACTCGAGTGGTAGTATTCCACCCTTTTCCACACAGTTGGGCTGAGGCCACCCCCACCATGTGAAAATAGTTAATGACAGGTTAAAAACGTCAGGGTTTTCAACCCGGCGCTAAATGAAAGTGCTTATAACACCATATTCTGTCAATGTCCCAAGCTCCACCCACAATCTTCCACCCTTCCCCCCCTTGTGATCCGCTGCAATCCACACCTCTTCAACAATGCAAGGTTTTGCGCTTGCCTTGACCGTCCACTTGGTGATGCTGGGGAGCGTTTTGTTCGGTACGAGTGTTGAGGCCTCCCCAGCAGATCGAGGTAAAAAGGACAAAGGYAAACAAGCAAGTGGTCATCCGCCTGCTCTCTCTGACTGGGAGATCAAAAATGCCCAGTTCATAGGCTTCCTGGAGGGGTTTAAACCACTTAAACAGGTCAGTGGGCCATTTACACTCTAGGTCAAATGAACATAGTTGAAGTCAACTCTTTCACGTATATTCTCAGTGTGCCGGAGATTGCTCGCTGGCCATGAAATACTTCCATGTGAGTCTCTCACCCTCAGTTGCTCCGGCCGGAGAGTTCATCGGAATCTCAAACCCTCCACAGGGATTCTTCGATGGCGGGAACCCAGATCGCCTTAGTGCGATATGTAACCCTTCCCATGGCGTACTCATTGCAGTATGCTTCCGTTGCTGTGGGATGGAGAATAGGACTGTTGGTGCGTGTTATGCCCAGGAAACAACACGCCTTGACTTGACGAGGACCATGATAGAGCTCGAAGCGACCTTGTGTTCGAAGCACTGAGCAGAAATGGCTACCTAATTCCATTCGGATGTTCTTACTATTTTATTCATATATGTAACTATGACAATAGATACCCCAATCTCCTACAATAGGGAATTTTAGTGTGGCTTGGTGCAGAGGTGAAATTTACAATTTGGTGGTCTCCCATTCTGGGCTACGTCTCACGTGCCAGGAAAGGTGTTTGGTCGGACAAACAAACAGGAACGCGATGTCCTACTTCCTCCCACATCTCCCATCTGGCTGGCACGTCGACGAAGCAATCAAGTCTGAAGAGGACAGGGTTGTTGTCATTCGGTTCGGGCATGATGGTGATAATCAGTGCATGACCATGGACGAGACGCTCTATGCAGTGGCTGAGAAGGTCCAGAACTTCGCCGTGATCTATCTGGTGGATATCACGGAGGTGCCAGACTTCAACAAGGTGTGTGTTACTGGCCGTTGCATACGCTTGTGCTCAGGAGCCATATGGTAGATGTACGAGCTGTATGACCCTTGCACTGTCATGTTCTTCTATAGGTGCGCGCATCTCCACTCATGACCACGAGCAGCAGAGCTGATAGCCATTAAACGTAGGAATAAGCATATCATGATTGATTTGGGCACTGGAAATAACAATAAAATGTGTGTTCTTCCCCTCTTCGAGGTTGATCGTTGAATGCTGACCTGTCCCTYTCGTCTGTGCTGGTACAGCAATTGGCCGATGGATAACAAACAAGAAGTGAGCTTTTCCCTGTTTCTTGCCGGTACCTGCACATGCCGATAATGAGATYTTTCGTTGCCTCTAGCTGATTGACATCATCGAGACTGTGTATCGTGGCGCTTCGAAGGGACGTGGTTTGGTCGTCTCGCCAAAAGGTGAGGGATATCGTAGAACTTGTGCTCGTGGATCTGACGTTCCGGCGCGCAGATTATTCGACACGGTACAGATACTAAGATTTTCCAGCGATGTGGTGGATAACGCCGAGCATATGGTGTTTGATGCTTTCCTCTTGATGTTCGTTTCTAGATTGAATGAATATCTATGTGCTCTTTTTCTGTTTCGTTGGCGACCCTTTAAGGGATTGACGCCGCGCCTAACCATTCGGTCGAAATTACTCGGTGGTGCTATCGTCACTCTTATGAGAGGGCATTCAAGCGGTGATCTTGCGCATCGTAGAACTTAGTGATCCGATTGTGCGACTTCCTGGAGCTCTGCGATCCTATATTCAAACGAAACTGTGGAGAATATCGATGCTTCTGGATTGGCAAACCCCTCTTTCTTGTGAGGAATATAAGCCCCTGAACTGGGCCCCTGTAAATTGACATTGACAACAGGTCAGGAGAACGCGCCTAATAGTCTGCGATCTGCGTTGTATAGGAGCACCAGTTAGATGATCCCTGATGAGGTATCTATACCTTGAACTSCTTTTACCATGTGGGAAATCCAACGCAACCCCACTCGATACAAGCAAGTCATTTACTAGCCATCCTTGCTTACCGTTGACCATCATTGAAGGGATGCCCTATCATCAAATTACCCACACCCCTATCCACCCACCATGGTCTTTCCTGAACTTACCAAATCGTCAACAATTGAAGGACTTTGAACCTCTCGCTCATATTTCTGCCGCATTCATCCGAGGATTGTTTCAACAAGGAGCAGCCCARAACCCTTTCTTTGCACTCAACACATACTTACCCCTTCCCTTCTTCATCGCCCACGCTCTCTCGACGTCTCCCCTAGACTCTTCCGTCGCCTTTGCCTCCCTCAACCTCCTCTACCGGTACAGGTCTCGTGTCGTATGCCGCCACATCAAGCTCAGGGATCCATCGAGACTTTACATGGCCGCTTACCTCGTGGCGGCGAAAGCCATGTCTGACAAAGCCTATCCCATGCGAACCTGGGCATCCGTTGCGCAGAATAATTACGACACGGTCGAGTTGGTGGATATGGAGAGGGCATTTTGCGCAACATTAAATTGGGATCTGAAGATAAATGATGAAGCCGTGGATTCACTCAGGATCGTTGTCAATGCCCTCTTGCCAACAGCAGCAGCAGCGGGTGATGAGCGCTCCGACGGCCCATCTACATCACTCCCCACAACCCCTGAACTGGATTCATTACCTGCCTCCCCAAACGCCACTCCCACGTCACCTACGACCGAGGATGACTGGGTCAGGTTATCAAGGGAGCTGGACCAACCCAGGGAGAATTTGATGAGTTTGAATAATGCGGTTGTGCAGTCTGAGAATAAGAGCAGGATCATCTCCGGTGGCGAGTCTCCGCCGCCTCCCAGCCTCAAACCATCGCGAAAGAAGAGGCTGTCGGATCTTTTCCAGGGAAAACTTGGGGTCTCTCTGCTCAGGCGTGATTAAAGTACTTCGACGCGAGTACGTGTATTTTTACCATGGAGGTGTATACGCTCTAACCACTGAGCCGGTAACAGACTCTGGGCTCTGGTGATCACGCTTTTACCCTGTCGAAGTGTTACACTCCGACGACCCGGCATTGTCTTAGCAGCTTGTGACTTGTTGTTTAAGGGTTATTTAGGTGATTATTTGAGTTGAGGGCCCTCTGTGATTTCCYTCATTTTTCTAGCTCGCGTGCGCTCTCGCCACATATGGCTGCCCCAATTTATGTTGCGATAATACCCCCTCATTTGGCGAAATCCGGTTGGGACCTTTGGCAGAAATTCACACTTCAGATTATCCGTAACCTTCCTTTGCGGTCCAGCCGCATTTCTACCTATAAATAATTGTCGACGGGCCACGGAAAGGTTGGTGGTTTTGTTGGCTGTGTTCAGTATGGGAGCCTTTTGTTACAGCAGTCTCCTAAGTATTATAACAATGAGCTTTGTGTCACCAGTAGTAGATAAGCTGAACAGCTGTACATTCATATGATGTTTCACATGGGGGTCCCGCTCAAATGCTGATTCTGGCAAGGACTCTCTACTGGGTTCAAATGTTCAATGCGTTGAATCCGTTGCCACGACGGGCCCTTTTAACTAGTATTCGGTGGCAGCTCCTCAGCTCCGCCCGGGGRTCCACCGTCTGATTCTGACCTTTTTTTTTATTACCTGCCAACATGTCGGGAGGATGAAACTGAGCCTTATCTGGCCCCTCAGTCACCCTCCTCGCGTTGCGGTGAGCTGTTGAATAATAGATGCTCGACCTCTTTGGGGCTGGGTTTGGTCCACGCTGACTAAACGAAGGCATGTCCCCATTGTCAAGTCAGAAGGATAAGTATATAGTATTATGGGGGACTTGGGTATGTAGGAAAGGATGGAAGCTTATTGATATATCGGTAGCCAGACCGAGCTCCAATAATTATCCATCGGTATCGTTTGTGTGCGACAGAACCGTTCTCTCGCTTCGCAAAGTCGGGGAAGAGGGCCATGAGTGACCGAATGGGATCAGGGAGGTATAGCGATATGGAGCCGGCGCCATTTCGGGCAGTAGATCGACTTGAAATCTATCGTTCCYCGTCGAGTCAAAGCATGGTTTTTCCTTGACAAAACACGCACCATCTGCAATTGTCTGATACCTCGAGGGGTCTGCACCTGGCTGCTGCCCACTGCAAAATAAGCATGATCCAATCGCTGGGGCATGGTCGCATATCACTTTGGTTTGTTTGTTGTCCGTGTAAGCCTACGAGATACCAGTGAACTCTCCATCCAGAACAACTGAAGATGAGATACCCACTTTGAAGTATGTCATAGCACCAGTGCATTCCATAGAGCACTGAGAATGCACACGAAGGCAGTTGACGTTAGCTATGCTGGTTCAACCTAGGGGGCAAAAGGCCCACTGACTTTTGGAGGTGGAGTGAAATCTTTCATGAAGTTGAGGACCTGGTACATTTTGATCTCCAAGCCACGGGAAGGAGCCTCAGGATTCCTTGGTTGCATGCCGTTGGCTTGAAACGCTCTTGTTGGGGAGGCCCCAACGCTCACGCAGAACAAAACATTCCCCAGCATCACCAATTGGATGGTCGAGGCAAACAAGGCTATTATAAAACCCCGCATTGTTGAAGAGGTTTGAGTGCGTGATGGGTCAAATGTAGAAGGGAGGGTTGGTGGAGTGTGGTGGGGCTTCAAGTTGGACACCGACAGCACGCCCTTTTATAAGCACTTGCGAGGATGTCACACGAGGTGCCTATGGAACAGCATCTCAAAACACATCCCTCAGATGGATAGCACCCCACAGGCGATCTGGGAGCATTTGGGTTACCTTGGTGCCCAAGGAAACCAGAAATTTGGGCATGCGGATAGAGATCAGACGACCTTTTTTGTGTTGTCCTCTGGTGTCGCTCCACCTTGCTCCGTACATACTACTATATTTGTGCCTAAAACCGTGATTCATTAACAATTACTTGTATGAGCATACTAAATACTGTAAACTCCATAAATCAAACAACAGGGGGGGTGCGTGACAAAAAAATTGGGGTCGCCGGCGGGCAACAGACCCAAATCGGAGCATAACACTCAAACAGCGGTCGACCAGACCCGAGCGCTTGAGGTGACGTAGCACCAGAGGCACTGGATAGCGTGACATCTGGTCCTGCACGAACAAGCCCCAAAAAGTGCGTTACCCGAGGTCCCGGAAGAACAAAAAATGGCAAACGTGACGTGACGTGTTGCTCGATTTATGGAGTTTACACTAGGCCCAAGAAAGGATAAACTACGAGGCGATCGACAATAAAGACAACAATAATAGATCTCGATATAATCGAGGAGGAATGAAGAAAAAATCAAACAAGGAAAACCCAGTGCATAAGCCAGTGTATCTTTTGTTGTAGATATACCCCTATTCGGACTTATCTTGTATTTCACCTCGCGCATTACATAAGTCACTCTTTTTACCGCTACGTAGATTTTCGTACACCTCAGTYTCGTTCTACGATTCTGAGGTCAGTATATTTTATATTCTGGACTAAACAATTACTTATTGTACCTACAGTGTTTCTCTTCACTCTAGGTATATTTCTCTATCAATAAACAGTCTCGTTCTACGATTCTGAGTGTTTCTCTTCACTCTAGATCCCTGCYGCTCGTTACAACATCTTTAGTGGACCGTGCATGAGGCATTGAGGCCAGAAAACAAACAACCGGAAATCAAATATTCACATCGCTCGGCTAATACATAACGCCAAAATTGCCCCCCTACGCAAACTCGTAAGGAACATAGTACGTCCAACGCTGAGATCCATCAGGCGTCTTGAACTCATACATCAAACACATGTCGGTCATATTCCCAAACAGTAAGACCTGCATATCTGGTGAGTGAGCTTGGGCAAACTTCAAATCATCAAGAACTTGTTGCGGGGGCTCATTGCCTGTGGAGAGCCACCAGTACTTATATTCAGAATCATAGTCGATCTGACCACAGTAATCAGCAACATGCATTTCCCTGATGATGCACTGGGTTGTCTCACTGATTGAGGGCCATGCCACGTATCGGAGAATCCCCGTTTGCCAAATGTTTGTTTGGTTCCGTCATTGCATTCACAGCGAACATCTGTTGCACGTCTTTTTTTAATCTTGGTGAAGTCAAGTGTTCCGAGCGGAACCTTTCGAAACAGCTGTAGTCTTTCAAGCTCGGCGCGGACTCGCTCATCCTAGACGTGCGTTTCAGGACAATCCCCGAGTACAATGAGACACTTACAAGTCGATGATGTGCATAGTGAATGAATCGAGAGTATTCCTCTAGGTCGCAACTAGGGATAGAAATTGACCACACAAGCTCCAAATCTCTGGCGATTTGGATCATATCAGGGTCCTGGAGCYTTGGCAAAACTAGCTCGGGACTGAAACGGTCGATAATTCCCGCAATGCTCCGTACGGCGCGACGAGCAAGGGCTTGCTGCATCTCCTCACTCTCAGGCATAGACCAGGATAATGCTACACCAGAAAAAGGAATATTCAGGTCGGATGGATCCTGAATCGTCACCGGTGCACCTGTAATGACCATCGAAATGAGATTAGCATTGCGGAAGAAAAAAACAACAAAAAAAAAGGACGTGCCTAAGTAGGCCTGCTTTATGATCCTGAAACAACACCCGACCTCGTGCTCGTCCATGTCGGCAACGCTAATGTGGGACTCATTCGACCGGTTGGAATCTTTGAGGTATTCATAGAAGGACTGATGATGAACCGATATGTGTTTGCTTCCAGCTTCTTCAGGTGGCGGAATCATGAGAACGGAGTGAAGTCGGTCAAGCGCACTATAAGCATCCGAGGGTGTCAGATCCACCCAATTGCATAGGAACATCAGGTTATTTTGCTCCAGAGATGGACCATCCTGTAGGCGAAGGTGATTGGTGAGCAATAGACGAGTGTCGGGCAATATACCCTCAGGAATCAGTGAGAGTATACAGGCATACAGCGCGTCAAGATGAGCCAATGGATGTGCTCGCCCTTTCGAAGGTTGTGGCGAAGCTTTCTTGATAGCAGCAAGTAACAAAGCGAGTCCTGCAAGAGGATTTCGATGAATAGGATCATCGACAAACTTGATGGCCGTCGACGCAAATGCGAATAACCCAACTGCTGCAGCAGTAAT
>JAECYV010000035.1:68811-83638 GCA_023014305.1 Lepiota subincarnata
TTCGGTGGAGGATCTCGTAGGGAGGAATCGAATTCTGCGTCTCGTATCGTGTGACGTGCGAGGGATTCCATTGCTGATACAGTAAACAAATAAATAGCGGGATCWCCTTTCCAAACCGTGAATGATATTACCTTGTTCGTTATCATGGTAGTTGAGATTCATCAGGACAGGATTTTGTACGATGAAATGACTTGAGTTGGCGAAAAATCCAGGACTAGACTGATTGGTTTGGTCGTTCGCCGCTACGATAGTTGTCGAGGTGGCGGGGGAAGGCGTAATGGTGGGGAGGCTGGAGGCGGCATTTTTTGTGTTGCCAGAAACTTGGTTGACATGCTGAGGGGGTTGGCTTGCTGACTGTCCGAGCGGACCGGAGGCCTCGATGGTTGTGATTTTTTCGGATCCAGCCACTTCAATGATCTCTTGGACCTGGTCTATCCCATGAACTGCTGGTTGTCCGAGGGACTGAGAGACAGTTGGGGTTGGATTAGCCTCGGGCCTGGAAACCGTGCAGCCTTCCTCAGCCCGTCGGCGTCCAAGCCACCTGGGAATCTTATGAAGGAAGTGGGTCCGAGAAGGGTCCCTGGAATGGCGTGACATCAGAGGCTCTTCACAGGAAAGCGAGGGGTGAGTAGAACGACACTGAAGATGATCAAAGACCGACCTAAGCATTGTACAACGGCACGTGTATGTATGCCGTAATGAATTGGTTACACAGCATAATAAAAACTTTGATTCGACCTCATCCATGGATCTCCCACTGAAAACATCAGGTTCCCCACACCTGTATGAGACAACCGCAGAAATACGAGCCAACGCCACTAACACCCTAGCAACTCGTATACGCGAGAATCAAGGCCTACGAAAGTAGTGAGTAGTCTACTTATATGAGCGTACTACAATAGGTGCAGGGAGGAATGAGCTACGAGGCGATCCAGTATAGAGACTAAAATAACAGAGTCCGATATAATCGAGGGGAACTGAAGGAAAAATCAAAGAAGGAAAACCCAATAAGCCGGCCAGCGCGTCCTTGGTGGTCCATACATTCAATGTCTAGGTTGCCGTTTCACGTCGTCGGGTTGCGATACCCAACAACAAATATCAGGTGCTTTGCCAAATAGCACAACGGATGGCTCTGGCGAGTAAGCGTGGGTAAGCAGCAAACAGTTGCGGACGTTCCTCGTATACAATAAACGTTTCTTTCATACATGCCCCCATTCACGGCTTACCCTCCACTGTCTAACGTCTCTGCCAACTTGACTTACTCACTCTCGGTCATGGGCCCCATCGAGATGTTGAGATAGATAATGAGCTGTAGCCCGAATCTGTAAGCGAGTAGTAATTCGCCTACCCGCCCCCTGAATGAGCTATTCAATTCTTGGACCAGTTTACAACCATCCTATATAACTTATGGTCGGCTACATGACTTCGGCAGTCCTATTGCACTGATCTAATTGGCATTCGACTCAAAATACGCTCCCCTAAAAGTCTACTCCCTTCCGAAATCGGTCTCTGTTTTGAGAGAGTAGATTGAGCACTTGCTATGAAGCATGAGTCACTATCTGTATCATGTGGAACAGTCACGCGTTGATCATGGCAGGAGCATAAGCTCAACGTATGGGGTTCAATAAAACTGTGGCAATCGCATAACAGGTCTCCAGCTACAGATCGTGAGGATAAGGACATGACACTACAGGAGTCCGGTGTATCCAGGTGACAATGAAGAAACCCCAACAAGGGCTATGACAGCGTGGGTACGGTAGAGGAGTGGCCAAATGGAATCATGGGCCGGACTACCACTTTGGGCAGTAGAGTGTCCCCATATCTATTATTTTTCGTCAAGTCAAGCATGTCGTCCCCGGTAAAACACGCACCACCAATTATGRCCATATCTTGCTCCGTACTAGCATTACAGGAGATGCACTTCATAAGAGAGTCATGTTTTTCACAAAGGTGATTCTTCTTCTGAGCTCTGAAGTCCTACGGTGGATTCAAGATACTGGTGAACTCTCCGTCTGGAGCAACTGAAGGTGAAAGACTAACCTGGAATTCTTGCGAAATAGCATCGCAACTTGATTTGCAAATAGGCTATACACRGAGAGCGGCTGACGTTAATGATGTTTGGCTTACCGAAAGGGTAAAAGGCCTACCGGGAGTCCCGAAGCTGGGGTGAATTTATCCTTGAAACTATCCATGAAACTATTTATCCGATATACCCTGCCACTGAATTCATCTATCTGGTGCTTTAGATCTGACAAGTGCGGGTTGTCAGATTGGGGTGTCGGGTCACGAGGAGAATGATTCCTCGGTTGTATGTCGTTGCCTTGAAGGAGTGTTGGGGAGGCTTCAACGCCCATGCCCAACAAAACGTTCCCCAGCATCACCAATTGGATGGTGGAGGCAATCAAGTTTATGGTAAAGCCCCGCATCGTTGAAGAGCTGTAGATTGGAATGAGTGCGTTGGGCTAAGGGAGAAGGGAGAGTAGAGACTTCTGTTGGCAGACTTGGACACCGACAGAACGTTATTTATAAGAAGCACTTCGGCTGTTACTGGGCATAGCAATATCCGTGGGTGTTTGAGTCTGGCTGGACCGAACGCACAAGGGACCACAAGATGTTTATTGTTTGCATTTAATGTGTTTGAAATACCGAGCGTTATACAATAAAATGAGCTAGTGTGACATGTAGCGCGTCAAGACCCACGGACTCACATATGTAGCTGCACCGACTGTTGGCCAGAAATTGATCCATTTTGACCCACAAAGGCAAGTCTTGGCTGTCGAAATAAAAAACCTGTTCCCGTGGTGATTCTCTCTACACACACACACACGTTCCCGTGACCAACGGGAGTCACGCGCACGCCGGCCGGTTTGGCTATCCAACCTCAAATATATTGACCAAGACATGGACATCTACCAAAAACGAGTCTACAAAATTGTCATCATAACTACGTAGCGTAGTTGAAACCTCAATCTTTTACCTGAGCCCGCTCCCCTCAGTCCTCGTGGGTACTATGAGTGTTGAGGTGAGCCTTTACTTATGTTCCCCCTTGTTAATCTATTTTACTTACCCCTAGCGTAGCACGTTACCATTTTCTACGTTGGCCATTCTTGGCAGGTTCCACTGGGGCCTGAGATTGCATTACTTTTCTGGCAAAAGGGACAAAGCCAAAGCAAAATACCTCAGTAGTCCACAAACAAGCGCAACGCTGAATACGTTGACCAATACAAATATATCTCCCCCCACTTGATTTCTTGACAAAAGGTAGTCATTTACTTGGTTTAACTATATATAGTGATTGTCGTGCAATGTCGTACTCGCGAAAAACCAATGTGATGTGGAGCCCTCCGATGACGAGGGGATGAGGTTTTAGGGCGTGTAGGCCTACAGGCATGGGTGTCACTGTGCGCAGGTGAGGAGAGCTGTATGGTTAAGGGGAAACTGAAACACTGGCACGCAGGTATTTCATATAGCACCTGTTTTGCGCCCTATGCGGCCCTGTCAGCGAGGCGCAGCAACCCTGGTACTTAAAACACCCGATCTCTCGTGATCTGTGACTGATGCATTCCCCTTTTTCCGGCTCACCGAACAAAAGTTGGCTTTGTCCTGCACC
Source organism: Lepiota subincarnata (assembly GCA_023014305.1). Taxonomy (NCBI): domain Eukaryota; kingdom Fungi; phylum Basidiomycota; class Agaricomycetes; order Agaricales; family Agaricaceae; genus Lepiota; species Lepiota subincarnata. Next base: position 72,422 of record JAECYV010000035.1, read on the forward strand.
CACACCGGTATRCAACAGGGGGGTGGGCCGAGCTAGGGGTCAGCATCGTCTATGCAACTTGTCGACAGCCATCATATACTACCGCYAGCCGCACCCATTTGCAATTGTAGTCTCTCTGTATTGGCATCACACTCTCAGCAAGTCCCAAGAATAAGCTTGCTGAATGTAGTAAACAGAGCATTTTGGTGTTATAGGCTCCCGATCCTCTGCTAGAAACTTGATCAGAGCACTATCCCTCAAAATTTCATTGAATTGGCTCTGATTAGCGGATACATCCATCTCACTGATTTAAATAGAGAAAGGATTGAGCCAATCGGGGGGCCATGGTTCCCGCTCTCTCATATGACTCTCAGCTTAATACAAATAATCGCACCAACTTGCACTTAGCCAGACAGGACCATATCGTCCGTCACAAACGTCTGTGGGGTAAGCCGGCTCTACTATATACTAATTCTGGCGACTCTAAGGTAGGACATCTGCTTACGGTATGCTGGTCAAAGGAAGTATCTCCGGCGCACAGTGAGGGCCATAGGATCAGGAGCTATGGACCAGCGACCGTAAATCAAGCTTTCCTATGTTCCATTAGCTCGATACACGAAGCCGTTCAATTCACGAAGCCCGTACTTCGGTCGTCTGCAAATTAACAGTCACCGTAATATGTATTATCTACGGTTTGGAGGGCGAATTGCAATCACACCTTAGGAACCAAAGATCTATCTCACCCAACTACCAGATCACCGCAGAATACCCTCTGTACAAAACCGATAAGGAACAGAGTACATCCATCTTTGGGATCCGTCAGGCGTCTTGTACTCGTACATAATACACATGCTAGTTGCATTCCCAAACAGTAAAACTGGGGTCTCCGGCGAATTAGCTTGGACAGATTCCAAATCTTGAAGGACTCGTTGCGGAGGTGTGTTGGCCACGATGAACCACCAGTACTTGTATTCGGAACTGTAATCTACCTGGACATCAACCCCCACACACAAATGATTAGCAACATGTCTGAAGAACCCAGGAGTTGACTCACTAGTTCAGGACCGTACCATTCAGTCAAAGATCCCATTTCGAGCGTCCTGTTGTCACGACTGTTGCATTCACAACGGACATAGGTGGTGCAGCTTTCGCGGATGACGTTAGTAAGATCGAGTGTTCCGAGTGGAACCTTTCGAAGCMATTGCAATCTTTCGAGTTCATTGCGAATTCGCATATCCTGAATGTTCCAGATAGATTAGGGAACAACTCTGTTCACGGGGAGGGGAAACATACCAGCCGACATTGCGCATGGTGAATGAATTGATAGTATGCTATTCCACTGCAGCCAAGAATGGAGCGTGACCACACGAGCTCTAATGTTTTTGCAACCTGGATCATATCTGGGTCCTGGAGCTTCGGCAAGATGAGCTCGGGGCTAAAGCGTCCAATAATCCCCGCAATGCTCCGTACTGCACAACGAGCAAGGGCTTCTTGCATAGCTTCACCCCCCGGGATAGGCCAAGATAGAACCACTTTGGAAGAAGGAATCTTTGAGGCAGCCGGAATAGCCGGGTCCGAGCTCACTGCTTTCGCACCTGAGATTCAATGACATGGGATCAGCGTTGTGTAAAAAAAAACAAAAAAAGGATGGGCGAACCTAGATAGGCTTGCTTCACAATCCTGAAACAACACTCYACCTCCTGCTCATCCATATCAACAACACTAATGTGGAACTCACTCGACCGGTTAGGATCTTTGATGTACTCATAGAAGGATTGGTGGTGAACCGATATGTGTTTGCGTCCAGCTTCTACAGGCGCCGGTACCATGAGTACGGAGTGGAGTCGATCGAGGGCGCTATACGCATCCGAGGGTGTCATCCCCACCCAATTGCACAGGAATACCAGGTTATTTTGCTCCGGGCTCAGATCATTGCCGAGAACCAGATGATTAGTGAGCAGCAGGCGAGTATCAGGAAAGATGCCCTCAGGTATCAGCGAGAGTATACAGGCATACAGSGCGTCAAGCTGAGCCAATGGATGTGCCCGCCCTTTCGAGGGTTGGGGCGAAGCATTCTTGATAGCAGCAAGTAACAAARCGAGCCCAGTAATAGGGTTTCGATGAATAGGATCATCGACAAACTTGATGGCCGTCGATGCATACGCGAACAACCCAACTGCTGCAGCAATGATCGTAAGGAAATCCGTCTCTGTCGGCCACTGAGCGTATGTGCATGCGATCGGATCGTCCTTCCGAATCCTTTCCAACTCTTGTCTCAAGTAGCGCTCAACATCCGCGCATGCTTGRTCAGAATCATGAGGCACCTCCTCTCTGTCGTAGCTAGGTAAGATGTTCTCGCGAGAAAACGTCGCTCGCAGATGAGATTCAGGACGACTTGCGATGATCCAGATGAGAGGTGCATTTGGATATGTGAGGGAAAAGGAGGAGATGAGATTGATGATCTCGCACTGTGCATGATTGCCCTCGCATTCGTCTAAGCCATCTAAGAACATTAACAAATCATGGGGTCCGTCGTAAATCCTCTGGCGAACGAAGGGTTCGATGAAGAGCCTTGTAAATTGGGTCCTCATTACTTTCCTTGGAAGATCCGGGTCGGCAGCAAACTCTCGGAGAATGAATTCGCGATATGGGAGGTGTTTGACAGCTATCTGGTATGCGAGGGTGATGAACACATGGGAAGGGTTATTTCGCCCATTGGGTCTTGAAAAGAAGAGCGTTGCGCCCAGTGCAAGGCTAGGAGAATCAAATGCAAACTCTGCGAGTGTCTGCATGATTGCTGATTTGCCGGCTCCAGCGAAGCCAACGAACCAGAGTATCCTCTTTCGGCGCCTTGTGTCATGAAGCCAGCGCTGCGTCTTCTCCAATATGCTCTTTCGAGTGCCAGGATGGCACTTCGGTGGAGGATCTCGTAGGGAGGAATCGAATTCTGCGTCTCGTATCGTGTGACGTGCGAGGGATCTCATTGCTGGTGTAAACAACAAATGAATGGGGGGAGGTCTTGTTTCCAAGCGGCAAACAGTATTACCTTGTTCATTATCATGGTAATTGAGATTCATCACTGGATGATGTATGGTGAAATGGCTTGCGTTCGCGAAAAATCCGGGACYGGTTTGGGTGTTCGGTGTTGTAGAGATGATCGRGGTGGCAGGAGCGGAGGTTGCTGTGATGGGAATTGGGATAGCTGTAATTCCTTCATCCCCTGACGCATCATTGCCCTCCTGGACCTGATCTGTATRGTCACTTGCTGGTGGTCTGAGAGTGTGAGMAACCGCAGCGTTTGAATTWGCCTCGAGCTCAGAAGCTGCATGGTTCTCCTCAGCTCGCYGGYATCCAAGCCACTCGGGGATCCTGCGGAAAAAGGGGGTCCAAGAGGAATCCTGGGAGCGATGTGACATTAGCAATTAGCAATTCCTCGCGGATGAGGTCGGGGCTGATGATGGGAGGACATGCCAGAATTACGTCATGCTGCATGTAGCACTGATCCCACGAGCCTCAACATTCGATCATGATGCACCAAGTAATGCATAACACATTGAATTAGATCATTGGATCGAGCGAATACAAATCGTGGGGTTCTTCTAAGCTAGCCACTCTACACTGACACTGTCCTCCAAAATATCTAGCTCAAGTCCGTCCCGAACTATTCCGCACAATGCCTCTAGTACCCCTGTATCCCAGTCCACTTTGAGCCCCACAAGCTTCAATGTGAACCGGGGATACCGTCCAGCATGCTTTGCCCTACAAATATCCAGGATTCGATGGGAGAAATCAACGCTGAGGGTCCGGTCACCCCCACGACACCCATCAATAACCAAGTACTGGAGGGACGGTAGATACGCTGTCCCGCCACCTTCCCAGTCAGGGCACAATGCACAGACCGCCATGTACAAACATTCCATAGAACATGTAGCCATGGCCAATTCCCKGATGTAGCGAGATTGACTGAAAGTATATCTGAATAAATCAATCGTCCAGTGAGTGATATTAACTAGCTGGAGATTGCACAAAGTRTCCGGTATGCGGGCACATAAAGCACGGAAACAAGGCAAAGATTTCCCCTGTAAAGCTCCGTCCGTCCACGAAAGCATGTGTAGTGCAGGTAACCGGATGCATTCGAGTGTGGCTGGGTGCCACGAACTCTTGGTATATTCTAACGATAGTGATCGTAATTGGTGAAGAGTGGTGGCGTGGGTAGGAGGGGCATATGCAACTCGTGYGCCCACAGGATGAGCTGATTGGAAATGTACAAGATTAGGACATTGCGTGAGCAGCTTGGCACAGGTRTCGATGGGGATGAAGTACAGATCGAGGTGAGTGATTGAWAACCGAGGGAGTGAGACTTCTGCGTATACCTCTCGTAAACGCACATGGTGCAGGAGGGRAGCAGATTCGAGGTTGAGAYGGGGGTGCTCGCCCCGAAGTACCCCTGATATGGAGAGACATYCGAGGYTGGGAAAGCTGGCCGGAATAAGGGACAGCCACTCCGATGATGGACCTRTCAGCTGGAGGGTCCGAATCTTCCTGGAATACTTTCTATCGACYAGTACAGATCCAATCRAGTGGATGGGGGGGTCAGGACCGAAAGCGAGGTTGAGGTCAAATGGGAGAGCTTTAGYATTTTGYAAGTGGAGTTCGAGGATGCGAGAAATGCGGCCTGCGCCTCTGTTGGTAACCTCAAAWCCCATCCTGTTCCATAATTGGGGGGTTGACCAAGCGACCTGACGCCAATGCGACGAGACGTGACTGAAAATGAGAATTGAGCAAGTCTCCTTGCTCCACGATGGGCGAACAAGATCGTAGTCTTGTGGACGGGCGCATTCGAAGATGAGTGAGAGTGTCTCTGGCGGAAGACACGCGGTCGACGCCTGTACACTGTTGAGTTTTTGCAACAATGTTGAGCGTCTTTCGTGGAGCTGGCGTATCAGGTGTTCTACCTGGCGTATCTCGCGCTGGATGGCATCGGCTTCGTTGTTTTTCCTGTGGGCTGCTGACATGTTGGGTTCAGCCAGCTGAAGGGTGGATACTTATAGTGGATATGGCGGTTCATACATTCCAGGTTTTGGCACCCCCACGGAGTCACGTGCCATGGAACCGCAACAACCTAGTGCTAAGACGCAGTTCGGGCCATCACGGCCACGAGTGCAGCAGTGGTATGTCTACGTAAACAGGTTCCGAAGAGTGTGTGAATGTGTCCGGTACTGAAGGACATGGGTCAGCGGTTAAGTATAAACGGCATCATAGGCGGTGGTGCAGAAGCATAGTGGGCAGTTATAACTTCATGCCCGGGAGTAACGATAGCCTTCCATGGTCAGTACCCCAAACGCGGGCCCTGCCAGCCAAATCCCAATGATGAATCAACTCGCAACTCCACGTCCAGGCCACTCACGATTGACCATGATGAGGTTTCAACCTCACGCTTCCTGGTGTTATAACATTAGTATGCACCCCAAAAGGCTCTCACTGCGGTCCGCAGCAGTGGGTGCAACAGGTGGATGTGGTGCTTTGTCGACCAAAATGTCTTCCTGGAGCACCGGCCCCTCTCTGCGTCGCCGGGACCATACGAAAATGTCTCCCGGGTGCTCGGTCTCAGTAAGCGCTGAGGGATGGTGGTGGTTCGAGWTCAAGGCGTGTCGACGTGCACGTGGTGGATTCCTTGTGATCCCCACCACGGCCATGACAGTGTCTTGGACTTGGAGGATCCTATCGCTCGGTGAAACCATGGCACGCCGTTAGAGAAAGAACCTGGGGTGCCAAAAGGTTGGCTATCCTTTATCAGGACCGTCRCTCTTCGGGTTAATGAAGTCACTCTAAAAGGGTCTGTTCTCGTCATTCCCAGCATCCACGAGGATGACCGTTCTTTCAACTTCTTACTCCATCATCCACTTATCACCTGTTGCCAAATCTTCCTGCTTCATCTTAATCTTCGGCTCATCCGGGCAACGGAGGAATCTCAATATGACATATGAGCAAAATCAAGAATTTAGATCRAGGTCACCGTCAATTGAGTGTTACGGGTAGTCTTGGAGTGGATTGTGTTACTTCGATTTCCTGGAAAGGCGATACCACAGTAAGAAATCTTTGTCGAAGTGAACGTTCGTTCAGCTCGTTACTTTCTTTTGTCTCCTATTTCATATTCTCGCTATGACCACTGTAGGTACTAGAATGGACGGTTTGTTTTCTCTCCTAGCAACATCATTCTTATCTACATTCCTTCCTAAATAATAGTACATAGATATGTCCTATTTAATAGTGGTCGGACCATAGGTACGGATCCAGTCTTCGTGTCTGGATCCTAGGTGTGTATATCATAACGTGTATCTCTCTATAGATACTAATCCCAGTCTTCATGTCTGGAACCTAGCGATCCCATACATTATTATATTATAGTGCTACCTCTGCAAATATGTCATCTCAACAATCTTGACCTCCCATCGGTCTAGGCCTCTGGTTGCATTAAAACACTTGAGCTACCATGGGGTGTTTACAGTGACTCAAGAATTAATTAATTAAGTYCGACCTTGATTTCGATAAAATATTCACCGAAAAGACCCGTTATCTTCTGCGACCACTGGGGCAGTATATTGACCTCAGCCTGGTTYATGTTCACCAAAAAATAACCCCGGGATCCTCACAGTTTCGTCATTTGCAATTGTCTAGCCGGAGTCATTATTTGATTACACTAATACATGGAATCGTGATGTTATCAGCTGCTGCCAGCTACTTCATCAGCTGTGCATCTGGCACATCACTGCCATGAACATACGCAAATCCGGATGTCAACGTCGACAACCGTGAAGAAAGAAGTTCAGCCATACTTCCATCATCTGCCAGGACGGTAGTATCCTCCAAATCTCTGAAAATTCGATCGGCTTGCTCAGCGGCTCCAGATAAATTGGCCACACGAGCACATGCGGCACGAATGGCGATCAGGCTTGGGTCGGGCAGCATCAATTCCTTATTCATGACCTTGGCTGCTGCTGCTGCTGCTTCGGGATCGATGCTAAACGTGACACGTGATGGGATAGATATTGGGAATAGCTCAAGTCGTGGTTTCCTGCAAACATCGTAAGTATTTTCCTGAATCGGCCAGCGGTGTTCAATAGAGAATAAGGAGTTTAAGTAATGCAACATACTTGTCCAGCTACTGGTTCAAGCCACAGCTTAAAAGAGTCAAACGCGAGATGCAGGTCGTGCACCATCGTTATTACATTATGAAGGCTGTTGACTTGGCCACCATACAGGGATTGTGCTTTTTCCTCAAGACCAGACATCTTGAGCACTGCGAGGACGGTCGCAGCATAATCCTGTGGAATGATTGGTAGGATGCATAGTCTCAGAGCGATAAAATACTGACCTCATCACCGTCTTGAGCACTCTCTGAAAAAATGTGGGCGACCTCTGTCTCGAGTGCCACGGAAATTCCTCGGACCGCGGCTGCTCGGATCTCCTCAATATCGTCGCAAGACTGCGTATCATAGACTCCGCTGATGGCACATCTGTACCCATCGCGGAGCAACGCCTGCAGAAGATGAGCTAATATCCAACACAGATGCCCAAGAAAACATACCTGTTTTTTGACACTTTTTTTTGTCTGTGGAGTATTCCCTATTTCTTCCAGGATCCTCTCCTTTACGACGTCAAAGGATGGTCGAGACACGTGTCGCGATGGTGTGGGTCTACCTCCTATGTTGGAGCGGACTAGAAGTTGTTTTGGCACGTTTAGCAATAGCATACTGAGGAAGATTATCCTTACTCACACACYCGTAAGAGATAGTTGCGATACATGAGACCCAGTTCAACAAGCGCGTCGTAGATGGCTTTGTCATCCGAKTTGTTGAAGCACGAAGTGATCTCCCGGCACAATTGTGTATACGGAGTCGATCCTATGTCTCGACCATGGGCTCTGAAGTCCTTCAGAAAGAAGCCCAAGATACGAATTCCGATCAAGGGGTCGTTATATTTGGCTTTGCTACTGCRGACTTCCTCCCGGGCCGTCTCCTCCGCCTCCAGTARTTTCCTCCAAATGCTGAGTCCYGCTTCATCGAGTCCACATTCGTCAAGAGATGGGAGGGCGGTCATAATGATAAGTGCAAAGCGATGGCAATACATTCATTTTCCACACACGTGACCGCTTTCAGGCTAATCACTGTGGGAATGAACTAATAATATATCCTAGCAGTCGATGTCATCGCGCCTTCGCTTAATTATCGTCTCATAACGCTCCCTATTTGCATCCCTCATCGCGATCAATCTACATGTGCACTGTTACGACGTATGTACTGTTAAACCCGGTTTTGTCGATGAGCCGCCGAAAGAACGGGTCGGGGACTGCTTTGGTCGAAGCGGAGGGGCTCGACGTCGGATTCGGAAAGCGGAGTATCGACGGGGTCGTTKACAGAAGCGCCGAGAGCGAGCAGTGCAAAAGTAACGACTGCGGAGGTGACCAAGTGTTGGAGGTGTGGCAAACTGCGGCCCGAGGTGAGTCTTCCTCCTAAGTATTGTATGGAATGGCGCGATGGACTACTTGTATTTGAGAGGGCCCATCATTGTAGAATATGTAACCAAGGCGTATTGAAATATGACCATCACTGTCCGGTAAGGCCTTTTTTCTTTCACTCTTGACCGGAGTTTTTCCCGGGTGGATGAGCAGAGACATCAAGCATATGCAGAAGATGCCGAAGGAGGGGAAGCGTGACAGGTTCTGTCAATTATCTAGAGATCAGCATATTTTCGATACAAAGATGGTGGCTGACAGAATTCGCACGATCTTGATCAATGGGCCGAGGGGAGTGGATGTGCAATACATGCCCAATGAATACACCTTGCTCGAGCCTCGCCGAATAGAACATRTTCAGATTGCGGGGTTCAGCTACAACCGTCTATGTACTAATTACGGTCACCTRTGCGTACATATGTGTTTGACTGTCCACGTTTGACCCGATCGTTGTCGCTACATCGATCTTGGCGTTTCATGACCCAACCCACTCTGCAATCTTCTGTAAACTCGTCGTCCGCTCAGGTTCATACCACTCGAGACAGATAAAGTCGTGAATGGCATCTGGCACCTCATAATACTYCAAAAGATCGCCCATATCYTCCGCCATCCTTTCACGCAGCGTTTGCATCATGTCAAACTGAAGCTCAGCCCCCCCAGCGATCATCAGCGTCCTGGGAAAGTTCTTGAAGCTGGGTTTTGGAACGTCTAATGACGACGGTGAGATATAGGGATCCGAACTAGCAGCTGAGAGGTTATCAGGGCCGAGATATGATCTGATGGAATAGTAGGAGGTTCCAGGGCCATCCTTCGACGGCGTGAGGACATCTGCGTTGATTGTAGGTAAGGCGGAGGAGCCTGGTGTGACATGTGAAAGGCTCAGGTCTGTCCAGGGGCAGACGAGRATAAGACCACCAGGGGGTGGGAGATTGGGCARTTTGTTTTCGAGGAGATACCTGGTCARAGCCAGGGCGAGGTTTGCGCCGGCAGAGTCCCCCTCAATAATRAYGTTCTCTGGAGCATACCCAATGTTGTTGACCAAATAATTATAACCCGCGATAGCATCCACAAGAGCAGTAGGAAAAGGATGTGTAGTGTGATGCCTCATGTCCCATTCTGAAAGGCGGTATTCGATGCAAAAGGCCCTATCGAGGCTTTTGCATTCTTTAATAATTCCATGTGCAATCGTGGCCAGTGGATCTGCAGGATGTGCTGAGAACGAAACGAATCCCCCGCCTGCCGAAACAAGATCAAGTTTCGAACAATATCAAATCAAAGATATGCATACCATGGAGAGTGTAGACAACTTTATCAGTCTTAGAAGGTTTGTATTTAGCATCGAATGTCTCTCCTTTCCTCGTATACCAATAACCAGGGAGTTTGACAAACTCGCCAGCAACCTTCGTGAACTGTTCAAGGATATGGCCATGGACAAGTTCAGGAGCTGGATCGACCCATACACCGTTTACGCCTTTCCCCTTCTGCAGTGCAAGATGGTTCGGTGGCTTGAGAACCCCTCCGACCCTGTGGTGAAAGATTTGGCGGGATTTTGCTATGATTTCTGAGATTGGAGCTTACCTAAAGTTTATTTGAAAATATCGCCTCAACGCATATACCAGAACACTTCGAGAAATGGACCAAGAAGGTCTGGGACGCCGTGATTTTGAAATTGATACGACGATCCAGAATGGGATGCGGAAGAAGATGATAGTAGTTATCTCTGCCACAACGTAAATGGCTTTGAAGGGCTGGTGATGGAGGAATGGCATTATGGAGCAAAGCGAGCGGCCGGTCACCAGTGGTGTGGAACGCGGAGCGCGATACTTATATTTTACTTTTACGTCTCATTTTGCACCTATCCCCTTCCGTAGTACCATAACACGCGAACAGCGTTCACAGGTCGTACCCACCTCGGTTAGGAAAATTTTTCCTTCTTCTAGCACTGTCTAGCGAATTAACGCACAAAATTTGTAGCTATTGGATGCATGAACGTAATGTATAAAAGCCCAATTCACGAAAAGGAAGAGGGAGAGAAGATAGAGGCCCTCGTCCCTCATTTCTTATCGTCTGGTGCTCCCTGAAACACTCTTATCTCTTAGATCCGCTCTTCAGCACTGCATCCATTTCAGCATGCATTTGCATCTCCATTCGACGACGACATCACGCCGGGAGGAATACGCAGAGTACATATCAAATTTTGATTCATTTTCCATCAAATTTCTACTAGGACCACCGTGATATCCGAGGATATCTCTAAACGACGACCTTGCCTCAAATGAGGCAGGGGGCCAATCCTCAACCTCTGGAGCATATCCTGAGGTCCTGATAATGTTTTTCCGTTGCTCAGACACGTCGCGTTCGCGAAACCGGCTGTTCTCAATTTCTACTCGTACAATTTTCCGTGTTTCTGCCTAGAGTCCCTCACTTCTGGTGTGTAACCGATGCAGGCATGCTCACCCGCATTTTGTTAATGGACCAACTACTATGGTTTTACTGTTGTTGTTGTTGTTTGTTCATTTTATCGTCCCAGAGGCCAGGCCTCATGGCGGACGTACCTGTACTACGGGTTACAGACGTGATCATAGTGCTACTAGGGCCCCAATGCCCTTTATCTACACCATGACCCTGCTCAGCCCTGCACAGGGCGCACCACCAGTGCACGCTCCCTGTACAGTCCAGTAAGGGAACACTGTTTGAGCAGGCGCCATCCTCCCCCGCCCGTT
>JAECYV010000035.1:83768-273057 GCA_023014305.1 Lepiota subincarnata
GTTTGCATCATGTCAAACTGAAGCTCAGCCCCCCCAGCGATCATCAGCGTCCTGGGAAAGTTCTTGAAGCTGGGTTTTGGAAGGTCTAATGACGACGGTGAGATATAGGGATCCGAACTAGCAGCTGAGAGGTTTTCAGGGCCGAGATATGATCTGATGGAATAGTAGGAGGTTCCAGGGCCATCCTTCGACGGCGTGAGGACATCTGCGTTGATTGTAGGTAAGGCGGAGGAGCCTGGTGTGACATGTGAAAGGCTCAGGTCTGTCCAGGGGCAGACGAGAATAAGACCACCAGGGGGTGGGAGATTGGGCAATTTGTTTTCGAGGAGATACCTGGTCAGAGCCAGGGCGAGGTTTGCGCCGGCAGAGTCCCCCTCAATAATAATGTTCTCTGGAGCATACCCAATGTTGTTGACCAAATAATTATAACCCGCGATAGCATCCACAAGAGCAGTAGGAAAAGGATGTGTAGTGTGATGCCTCATGTCCCATTCTGAAAGGCGGTATTCGATGCAAAAGGCCCTATCGAGGGTTTTGCATTCTTTAATAATTCCATGTGCAATCGTGGCCAGTGGATCTGCAGGATGTGCTGAGAACGAAACGAATCCCCCGCCTGCCGAAACAAGATCAAGTTTTGAACAATATCAAATCAAAGATATGCATACCATGGAGAGTGTAGACAACCTTATCACTCTTAGAAGGTTTGTATTTAACATCGAATGTCTCTCCTTTCTTCGTATACCAATAACCAGGGAGCTTGACAAACTCGCCAGCAACCTTCGTGAACTGTTCAAGGATATGGCCATGGACAAGTTCAGGAGCTGGATCGACCCATACACCGTTCACGCCTTTCCCCTTCTGCAGTGCAAGATGGTTCGGTGGCTTGAGAACCCCTCCAACCCTGTGGTGAAAGATTTGGCGGGATTTTGCCATTATATCTGAGATTGGAGCTTACCTAAAGTTTATTTGAAAATATCGCCTCAACGCATACACCAGAACACTTCGAGAAATGGACCAAGAAGGTCTGGGACGCTGTGATTTTGGAATTGATACGACGATCCAGAATGGGATGCGGAAGAAGATGATAGTAGTTATCTCTGCCACAACGTAAATGGCTTTGAAGGGCTGGTGATGGAGGAATGGCATTATGGAGCAAAGCGAGCGGGCGGTCACCAGTGATGTGGAACGTGGAACGCGATACTTATATTTTATTTTTACGTCTCATTTTGCACCTATCCCCTTCCGTAGTACCATAACACGCGAACAGCGTTCACAGGTCGTACCCACCTCGGTTGGGAAGAATTTTCCTTCTTCTAGCACTGTCTAGCGAATTAACGCAGAAAATTTGTAGCTATTGGATGTATGAACGTAATGCATAAAAGCCCAATTCACGAAAAGGAAGAGGCAGAGAAGATAGAGGCCCTCGTCCCTCATTTCTCATCGTCTGGTGCTCCCTGAAACACTCTTATCTCTTAGATCCACTCTTCAGCACTGCATCCATTTCAACATGCATCTGCATCTCCATTCGACGACGACATCACGCCGGGAGGAATACGCAGAGTACATATCAAATTTTGATTCATTTTCCATCAATTTTCTAATAGGACCACCGTGATATCCCAGGATATCTCTAAACGACGACCTTGCCTCAAATGAGGCAGGGGGCCAATCCTCAACCTCTGGAGCATATCCTGAGGTCCTGGTAATGATTTTCCGTTGCTCAGACACGTCGCTTTCGTGTAACCGGCTGTTCTCAATTTCTACTCGTACAATTTTCCGTGCTTCTGCCTAGAGTCCCTCACTTCTGGTGTGTAACCGATGCAGGCATGCTCACCCGCGTTTGTTAATGGACCAACTACTATGGTTTTACTGTGTTCCAGCCACACTGCCGACTTCGAAAATGATGTGCAGTGTATTAATAACGCTCAGTCAGGATGGGCCTCCGATGCAGGAGCCCGAAATCTAAGCGCAGTGAAGTTGTGTTCATCGCCCATCTGAGAAATACGGTAGCAAGGGGCGTAATTATACACTGACCCCACTATGATTACAAGACTCACATTAGATTGGTCGATCTTCAAGTCACAACTCCCCCGAACAAATCCCCTCAATCCAAGCTGTTTAAGTCACCTCCGTCAAACTCCCATTTCCATTCCCTCCAATCACAATGCGTGCCTGGCAAAAGAAGAGGTATCGGGTGAGTGGTGGGGACCGACAGGACCCCGTGCGACCTTGTAATTGCAGTAGTAGTGGAGAGTCGCGGCGCGGGTGGAAGCTGGGACGATAGGGAGGTGGGCCTGGTACACAACTCTACGTGTGACCGGTTAGATAACGATAGATCACAGGTTGCAAAGAAAACGCACCCCTTCCGACGACAGGAAGCAACAAAAATGGCTTCCGCTTCCGCCTGCTTCTCGATCAACCATTCTCCATGTAACAGAGGACGATTGACCTCCGCACCCTTTTCCCCCATGAGCTGTGCCATGACGGCCGTTCCGAGAACACGCATGACAGTCTCATGAGCACAGGAGCTGATTTCGTTGCTTGTTGATCGGAGGGATTTCGGATCTATCTTGAAGCAAGGCAAGAAGGCAGTGCTCAGTAGTGCCAACGATGGCAGCCGGTGTGAGATGCCGGAGGCAGGCCACTGGGAGGTGCCTACTTTAGACCTGGGCTCGCCCACATCACCTGACGTGGTGGGAATGTCATGGAAAAAAGAGCAGCCTCGGGTTTNTGTTGAGGGGTAATGCTGTCCTGGGGTCAACGCGTCTTGGCCCCGTTCTCTGCCTCTGATGGGGTCGGCAGGAATTTTGATAGGTCGCGAAAGGTGTCACGGAACCTGCGGGTCTTGTCGATGTAAACTAGGAGGGCTCTGACTCCTTTCTCTGTGGCCATGATCTTCCCGAGGTCATAAGCGTTATGGCGGCCTAGGGTGTGCTTCAGGACGTCGCGCTCATCGGCGTGAGCCACGCAGTCCAGCACAAAGTGCTGAACCGTCTCGGGCTGCATGATCCCTCTGGTTATGGTTTTACTGTGTTCCAGCCATACTGCCAACTTCGAAAATGATGTGCGGCGTATTAATAACGCTCAGTCAGGATGGGCCTCCGATGCAGGAGCCCGAAATCTAAAGGCAGTGAAGTTGTGTTCATCGCCCATCTGAAAAATACGGTAACAAGGGGCGTAAATATACACTGATCCCACTATGATTACAAGATTCACATTAGATTGGTCGATCTTCAAGTCACAACTCCCCCAAGCAAATCCCCTCAATCCAAGCTGTTTAAGTCACCTCCGTCAAACTCCCATTTCCATTCTCTCCAATCACAATGCGTGCCTGGCAAAAGAAGAGGTATCGGGTGAGTGGTGGGGACCGACAGGACCCCGTGCGACCTTGTAATTGCAGTAGTAGTGGAGAGTCGCGGCACGGGTGGAAGCTGGGACGATAGGGAGGTGGGCCTGGTACACAGCTCTATGGAAAGCGGGACTGACACGCTCTCTGACGCCCACCAAACATTGATGGCCGTCTGATGGCCGTCAGACGCTGATATCTTGGCATCACTAGACACGTAAACAGCATCACCACCAATGTACTATATATTACGTTGCGTAACAAATTAGAGTAGGGGACTAACAGGGGGTGGTACCAAAGGAATTGCAGCTGGCAGTCAACGAGGGCACCATTCTGGGCGATTTTGAGTGCGTTTTAAAGAGGAAATTGAAGGCTTTGAATTGTGGTAGAAGCACTAAGGGGTAGGCCAAGAGGGGGTGCCTGGGGATATTCTTTATATGAAAATGAGCAGAAAGCACAAGAGTGCAAATTATGCGACCAAATATGTGCATAACATGGTGAATAATATGTCGTTGGAAAGACGCTATATAGGCGGTCCCAATAAGCCCAAGTAGAGGCAATTCTGTGTGATGGGTGTTACACAATGAGGGGAAAGCATGGCCGGATGTCAAAGGTGATGACAAGTGTCGAAGTGGACGTTCAGCTCGTTACCTTTTTGTCTCTTATTTCATATTCTTGCTTGGACCGCTGTAGGTACTAGTATGGACCGTTTGTTTCTGTCATAGCAACGACGTTCTTATCTACATTTCTTCCTAAACAGTAGTACATAGTAGTGTCCTATTTAATAGTGGTCGGACTATAGTNCTTCCCTATTTTCCTTATCTCCATAAACAATTTTCTGTTGATATGCAAGCTTGCACCAAGCCCTCTGTGCTCAGTAATATATTCCTTTATTTGTCCCCACCCCACATGTGTAGCAATTCATGATATCCTAGTCATAATCATTACCTTATGTACCAGAGGACCATTGCCCTCCAAAAGTGTGTAAACTAGTATGTCTTGTAGCTTACACTTCAGTTCTCTCCTCAAGATACTGAAGTGAGTATATTACCATACTACACCATAATTACAGTTGTCAACTATTCTACAGTACCTACATTTGTTTCTCTTACAAGTACAGTAAAATAAAGTTCTATCCTCAAGATACTGAATACCTATGTCTGTATCCCTTACATTTCCTATAGCCTTAGACACCATTTGAGCACACAAATCCTGATTTTTGGGGCCCCAGTGTGGAGATTGGACACATGCTAAGGCTAGAATACTATCTCATCTCTCAAACACTCATCCTCAGTCATCTCTCAACATCCTTGTGACATGTACAGGCTGCACAAATGCTGAGTCTTACAAAAAATTCCTCTAATTTGTTACGCAACATAGTATATACATTGGTGGTGACGCCGTTATGTGTCTAGTGATGCCAAGATATCAGCGTCTGACGGCCATCAGACGGCCATCAATGTTTGGTGGGCGTCAGAGAGCGTGTCAGTCCCGCTTTCCATACAGCTCTACGTGTGACCGGTTAGATAACGATAGATCACAGGTTGCAAAGAAAACGCACCTCTCCCGACGACAGGAAGCAACAAAAATGGCTTCCGCTTCCGCCTCCTTCTCGATCAACCATTCTCCAGGTAACAGAGGACGATTGACCTCTGCACCCTTTTTTCCCATGATCTGTGCCATGACGGCCGTTCCGAAAACACGCATGACAGTCTCATGAGCACAGGAGCTGGTTTCGTTGCTTGTTGATCGGAGGGATTTCGGATTTATCTTGAAGCAAGGCAAGAAGGCGATGCTCAGTAGTGCCAACGATGGCAGCCGGTGTGAGATGCCGGTGGCAGGCCACTGGGAGGTGCCTACTTTAGACCTGGGCTCGCCCACATCACCTGACGTGGTGGGAATGTCATGGAAAAAAGAGCAGCCTCGGGTTTGCACGTCTGCATAAGTATCTATCTCTGTCGGCGCCCTCTCTTGTTTTCCGGGAATGTGTACTCACAGGTCCTATCCAAACCTGCCAACTTCCAAACCGTTGCTTCCTGACAACATTGAGGGCAAGGGAGTCTTCCTCCGGGGCAMGACTTACTTTGCTTTACCGCTACTCACGCAACAAGTATTTTAGGCGGTCCGRAGCTGTGCACTACTTGACCCTTCGATCATGATCATTGAGAAGTAGAAGCTATTTTTTTTTGGTTAGGCAGTTCACATGGATCCAATCTGCTCGTTAAATTATCAGTCGCAAGATGCTATTCTGTTGTCTCTTCTTCCTTCCTACCCTCACCTAAGCAGAATCTCTCAGAACCACCCTGAATAGATATCTCGACCTCATCCTCTTAGGTTCCATAATAATGYTGGCACTCTTCCGAAGGGATGGGGGCCCCTCACAAGGCACCAAGAGGCGAGGCATTTGCCCCATCATTCGCCGGATCGCTGAGCGATTTGGGTATAAACGGCCTCGTAAGCATCACAAAATGTCTGACATTGAAGGCAACTCTGTTCATACTCCAACAGTACCCAAGGGGGTTGGGCAATCAGGTAGTGAATATTTTGGTAGGCTGAAAATTGCGGTGGAATCCCTGAACGGCTTAAAGACTCCGTCGCCTCACACCGAATTTCCCCCACGAAGCATGGTACTACCAATCTTAACTTCCCCGTCAGTATAACTACTCATACAGCTACCTCCACCGCAGTTACAATCACTGGACACCCGGAGGACCCAAACAACCGATCTTTGAAGCCGCCACCGGAGATAGACAATACGACTACTGTCCCRGACCAGATAGGACACCCGAGACTCCACCACCGGGGTCGAACTCACAATAGTCCCGGATTTTTCGCCAAGGCGAGTAATTTTACCGTGCAAAACACAGTTATGAACCTCAACTCTCATGACAATGAACAAGGTGAGTTTTAGCCACGGAAAATCAAACAATTTTGCTGATCGACTCTGTGTGTAATCTTTCACCAGCGATGAAAGACCTTGCCAACTGCGTGATGCCAGGTGCAGAGTTCGACTCCTCCGCACGAGACCCACCCCCGAAGTGCCACCCTGGCACACGTAAGAGTATCATGGAGAGGATCCAAACCTGGTCCTTCAATACAGCGCGGCGGAAGAGGATTCTCTGGTTGGTTGGACCCGCTGGCGGTGGAAAATCCGCAATCATGCAGATTCTCGCCGAGCGTGCGGCCGAAGATCCTGGACCTAACTTGGCCCTGGGCGCAACGTTGTTCTTCTCAGTGCCCAATGGACGCAGCAAGCCCTCACAAGTCTTCATCACCCTCGCCTATCAAATAGCCCGCTCACATTGCCCATATCGCGAATTCATTGTGCAGGAATTTATTTCTGACCCCCAGCTGCCGGAAAAGTCAATGAAAACACAATTCGTCAGGCTAATTGCCGGCCCATTTACTCAACAGGAGACATGTCAAGGGATGGGAGAGTTACTGATACTCCTGGATGGTCTAGACGAATGCGATGGCCACGATGCTCAGTGCGAAATCGTCAGTCTCATCTCCTCGTTTTCCCTTCAACATCCAAATGCGCCCCTTGTCTGGATTATTGCGAGTCGACCCGAATCCCACTTGCAAGCCATATTCTCTTGCAAAAGCGTCAGGGCAAGCTATCGTAAGGAGGATGTCCCGATCGATTCTGACGAAGCCTGTGCTGATGTCGAACGGTTTCTACGAGACAAGTTCGACAGGATTCGAATGGATGACCCTATTGCACGACTTCACCCCCAGTGGCCAACGGAAAATCAATTCTTGCAAATCACCGCAGCTGCGGCTGGRTTATTTGCGTATGCATCGACGGTGACCAACTTCGTTGGCGATCGGGTCTATGCCAATCCGGTCTCCCGACTCGAGCAGCTGCTTGCAGTCATCAATAAAACTTCCTCATCACCTCCCAAGCGGAGAGCACATCCACTGGCCCGTCTTGACCATTTATATACCTGTATACTCTCCCAAATTCCCGAGGACATGTTATCCGATACTATGCTATTACTCGCACATCACTTGGCTCTACAACGGTTCCCGATATTTAGGATTTCTGACCTTGTTTTTTTGTGCAATTGGTCTGGTATGACACTCCCTGATGCATTCAGCGCTCTCCATCGACTCCATTCCGTTCTCAAAATACCAGCACCCGGAGAAGACCCCGAGGGAACCCGAATTGCTTTCCATCACCGATCCTTTCACGAGTTTCTCGGAGATCCCGAACGGTCACACAGGTTTCACATCAGCGATGCGCTTATGGATGAGGAGGAGATCAAATGTTGGCTGAGAATTTTGAAGGAAGCTCACTCAGGTATGTGTWTAAATTAGTCGCAAGGAATCCCAACYCATTTTTCAYYYCAGGYGTGGTTGTTGGGRAAGGAAAGTCCACTCCTACCTCCAACATAGTTCTGTCATGGCCCACTACGGAACATGAACGCATGCAAAGAAAACTCTATGCATGTGCAACCGCCAAGTTTTCACGAATYCTTGATTGCTATGATCCAGATYTTGTGTTGCCAATATTTCAGGATCCAGATTTCGTYCGGATCATCAAAACAATCGATCTRGTGAACCCGCRACTCAATGCCCCTAACCACGTCTCGTATAGTACCAGCTTCTTCTACTCTRTGCAACATCTACTTGTACGTGTCTTCTCTTGCATGGGGGTCGGTCTAAAACGAGTGCCTAGGACCCAAGGATCCGCGCTGAGTTGGAAATGCTGGGGTTRTTTCAAAATTTATCAGTCAGAAACCTCAATCTTGACGATATTCAAGAGGGCCCAGTCATATATATTCTTCGCCAATGCGATAGTTCCGAGGAAGGGCAACCTGACCCCCGGGGAATTCCCATCATGTACTCTTACCCTAAAAYGGTGAGGCAATTGAATACTTAGTCCTGCGAAAGTGATTCACTGATTGGGAGTTCGCCTGTACAGGTAAAACATGGTTCTAGATATATACGCTGGTCGTATACCACCCGCCTTGATCCCCAAGCTCCACTTCTGGAGGTTGTGCGTCGTGACCTGCAACTCGCCCACACGCATTTACCAGATACCCCAGTGATAATATTCGGAAATGTTGCCTGCACTTATCTTCTATACGATTTCAAGGCGCCTGATGAGTCTCACCGATGGTTTTATTATGTCCCCTTGTCCCCTTACACAGTGACCGCCAGTAGAGCTTCATAGTTATTCCTCACTTAGGAATCTTCCGGTATATATCATCGGGTGTAGGGGGTGTACATTACGACGAGTCAATTTCACCACCGCCCGAACAGCCGCACAATCTAACATAGCCTACAATTATTTTATGTATCTAACATCTCCTGATGACTTTTGGTGAGGCTGAGATATATATTTGCATTGCTGTATTCTGGAACCACAAGAGGTCCCAGGCGAGATAAATGATAAACACATGGGTGTCTGACATTGTAGCCCTTCATAGAACCAACAATTTAAACGTTTCACCCCTGCTAGTTTTAGGCGTTCATGTCAAGGCTTAGTCGAACACCTGTTATCACCCTGAGTCCACTCACGGATGGCAGTCGGGGGTGCCTTGCTTACTGGTGGATCTTACCCAGAGGGGGGAGGAGCTGCTGGGTCATGTCATCCCATTGTATGGGCATGGGGAGAAGTGAAGGTACAGTACATTAATATCGTGGCTTTGAGCTTGACGTGCTGCCTCATGTGCAAGCTTCATGCGTCTGTGTGACTCTGCGTGGGGAGATTATTAGAGGCCGTGTGCAGCCGTGCGCGCTATAAGCACGAGCGTGTGCTCGAATGAGGGTGCTGCTTCTTAATTCTGCATGTGCGATGGGAAACGAGCCTACATCTGGCGCATGCTAGCTCTCGAAAAAAATTGCAGATAGATTCGAGGACAGGGGACAGGTTGATGATAGCATGTATATACAAGGAGATCCTTCGATGATTATACAAGGTCAGATTATGTCCATGTTTTAATCTGTCCTTATTTTTGAGTAAGGAGGCATGATGAAATATTCAATAATACATGTGCTATTCTGTATCCTTCTCTTTCAATGATTCAGCATTCCATTGGCTTTGAGAGCCGCAAAAATTGTGCTTTCGATCTTTGGGACATCAATGTATATGCTCTRCGCAAGCTCAACCCACTTAGGGTGCTGTGGTCCCATATTTCACGGGCTAACCAGCTCCGTCGAACATGTAGGCACACGATCCAGCCATTTATGGCAGGGTAGTATAATATCTTTATAATATGGCGACGATGTTTCCCCTCGGGCGATTTTGACCCCGCTTCATAAGGTAAGTATAACCCACTTTATCATATGATTGCACGGGATGGATGATGGCAGAAGAAAGATTGCTCAGGCAGAACACGATAATCACATACAACGCATTCTCCCACTCCGTTTTTTTTCCTGATGGGGGTTGGGTAGTTCACGTGCATGGCCTCGCTGCACCAATGCTCAAGCGCTCACCGTTTGCCAGTCGCCAGAACTCTTGCCATCCTATTGCCCCTTCCTTCCTACCTTCGTTAAGAGCACAGTCCCTCCGAACCACTCAGGATAGATCGACATCTCGGCCCCATCCCCCAAAATCAATAATCATGTCGGCTCACTCCCGAAGGAATCAAGAACCCTCGCAAGGCACCAAGAGACGAGGCATTTCCCTCTTTCTACGTAGGGTCGCTKGGYGGCTTGGGTATGAACAGTCCAGTGAGCATCACAAGATATCCAGCCTTGAAGGCAACTCTGGATCTAATCAAYCATCAGCAATGAAARACCTTGAAAGCTACGTGATGCTGGGTGCAGAGTTTGATTCCTCCGCACGAGATCCACCTCCGAGGTGCCACCCTGGCACCCGTAAAAGTAYTTTGGAGAGTATTCAAAYCTGGTCCTACAATACAGTCCGGCGGAAGAGGATTCTCTGGCTCGTTGGATCCGCTGGCAGTGGAAAATCTGCAATCATGCAGACTCTCGCCGARCGGATGGCCGAATCTCCTGGACCCAACCTGACCCTGGGCGCAACGCTATTCTTCTCAGTACCTAATGAACGCAACAATCCCTTACAAGTCTTCATCACCCTCGCCTATCAAATATCCCTCTCATATCCCCTATATCGTAAATTCMTTGTACARGAGTTTATTTCTGATCCACAATTACCGGAACAGTCAATGGRAACRCAATTCGCCARGTTAATTGCCGGCCCATTTACCCAAYCGGCGATATGTCAAGGGATGGGAGAATTATTGATACTCCTMGATGGTCTAGACGAATGCGAGGGCCATGATGCACAGTGCGAAATTGTTAGTCTCATCTCCTCATTTTCCCTTCAACATCCAAATGCACCCCTTACCTGGATTATTGCGAGTCGGCCCGAAACTCACTTRCAAGCCATATTCTCTCGTGGGAACGTCATGCCCAGCTACGAYAGAGGCAATATTCCGGTCGATTCTAATGAAGCCTTCGCTGATGTCGAATCCTATCTCCGAGCCGAGTTTGAGAGGATTCGAAAGGGTGACCCTATCGCGCGACTTCGCCCCCGGTGGCCAACAGAAAACCAGTTATTGGAGATAGCAGCAGCTGCGGCYGGSTTATTTGTATACGCACGGACGATAACCAAGCTCGTTGGTGATCGGGCCTATGCCMATCCYRTCTCSCGACTGGAGCAACTTCTTGCAGCTACCAATGAAATCCCCACGTCATCTCCTAGACGCGGAGCACATCCACTTGCCCACCTTGATATTCTATATACCAGTATACTCTCCGAAATTCCCGAGGACATGTTACCCGATACCATTTTATTGCTCACAAATCACTTGGTTCTACAACGGTTCCCGACACGTTGGATTCCTGACCTCGCTTTTTTATGTAATTGGTCCGGCACGACATCCCCTGATGCATATAGTGCTCTCCATCGACTTCATTCTGTTCTCAAAATACCCGCACCCGAAAAAGCCAATGAGGAACAAATTAGTTTYCATCACCGAACCTTTTACGAATATCTCAGAGATCCCAACCGGTCGCATAGGTTTCACATCAGCAATGTGGTTATGGATGGGGAAGAGATCAAACGTGGGCTGAGAATTTTGAAGGAAGCTCACTCAGGTATGTGTATAAAATAGTCGCACAGGATCCCATCCCATGTTTATTGTCTCAGATGTGATTGTTGGGGAAGGAAAGTCCACTCCCATCTCCAAAGTAGTTCTGTCATGGCCGACTACGCAAAATGAAAAAATGCAAGAAAATCTCTATGAATGCGCAGTCACAAAGCTTTCRCAAACTCTCGACCGCTATAATCCAGATTTCGTAGTACCAAGGTTCCAAGATCCAGGCTTCGTGCGGGTCATCAAAGAAATCGACCTGGTGAACCCGCGACTCGGCGTCTCTCAAAGGCCTGCAGATGATGTCGAGTACTTCTACTGTATACAACGCCTACTTGTACGTGTCTCCTCTTGCGTGAGCGTAGGTCTGCCTAAAATTAGCCCCAAGAACTCGAGGATTTGCGCTGAGCTCGAAAAGCTGGGGTTGTCTCAAGAAGTACCAATCAGAAGACTCAACTTTGACGAGATTCAAAGGGACTTTTTCATATTTATTCTTTGTGAATGCAATTCTGAACAARAGCAACCTGACCTSCAAGGAATTCCYAACATGCACTCTAACCCTGAAACGGTGAGRGATTGAACATTTAGTTTGATGAACGAGAACTAGYTGATTGGAACTCACCTRYACAGGTAGACTATGGTTCCGGATACAAGTACTGGTGGTTCACCGACCGCACTAAACCCCAGGCTTCACTTTTGGAGGTCGTACGTCGCAACCTACAACTTGTCCAAGAGCATTCACCAGACACCCCAGTCCGGATATTTGGAAATGTTGCCTGCACCTATCTTCTATACGAATTCAAGACGCCTGATAGATCTCAACGATGGTCATATTATGTCCCTTTGAACCCTTCCGTRGTGATCGCCAGTGGAGCTTCGTAGCTAGTTCTCACATGGGGAATCTTGTRGAGTTTCRTCCATGGCTGTAGGGATATCATTGGTGGTATGTACATTGCGAACTAATCCCACTACCACCAACGTACTTACTACAGTTTTGGTTAAGCTCCTGATCACTTTTTCTGGAATTCCTATTTATATTTTCATTTCCGTATTCAGACACCCAAGATTCAGGGTGAGGTAAATGATAAATACACGGGTGTTCAAAATCGTAGGCCTTCATAGAACCAACAGCTTTAAATTTTTCCACGCCTGCTGGTTTTAGGCATTCATATTGAGCCCTAGTCAAAACACCTCGTTGTCACCCTGAATCGCCCGAGGGCGGCAGCCAAGGGGTGCTTTTGAAGGGAAATTCAGACTCTTTCGAATACGATATGAAAGGTGCGCGAGCTCGATCGATTCTAACAACCGCAACGCTTCGTAGCCGGAAGAGAGTGGCCAAATGCAAAACGTACCCACAGAGAGAGAATGAGAGAGAGGGGCAAGAGAGAAATGTGAAGACGAAGCTAGTAGATTTCGAGCGGGTGTTGTTTCACCGGCCTCTCAACATTATCAAGGGGTGTATTCAGAATCCTACGAGGCAAAGGGAGTATGAAGTATAGGAATGAAAGCTTTTCGGCAAGGAGACGTGCGAAACACCGTGAACGAAATAAACTAGATATTTTTATTCTTTGGCAAGGGATTTCGGGAGCCAAGAACAGCGTACTACGGCAAGAAATGGGGTACAGAGAGGAAGAACAGTATACTAGAGATACGATTACTGCACATCCACGGAGAGGGATGTCGCTGTCTCAATTCCGAGGTATTCATTTCCTGGTGCTTGCGGGGGGAGGGTTTCCCTCACTGAATGCTCCTATAGACACGACCGTGATATCCTTAATCGACGGCCCCGCCTCATTTAAGGCAATGATCGTACTGTACATCAACCTTTACTATTACTATTGTTACAAAATTCACATTAGATTCGTCGATCTTTCAAAGTCACAACTCCCCCGAACAAACCCCCTCAACCCACGCCGTCTCACTCTTCACCCCCGTCAAATTCTCATACCCATTCTCTCTGATCACAATCACATCCTCAATCCTCACCCCGCCCACACYCTCATACCTCTTCAACACCTCCTGGTCAATATATTTAGACGCGCGAACAGGCGCGAGAAGATGCGGCGAGAAATAAATCCCAGGTTCGACAGTCTACAAAAAAAAAAAAAAGAGAGAGAAATCCGAGTCAGTCCACTGAAATAAAGAAAGTTGAGCGGTCACTTACAACCACCATCCCATCCCTCAACGGCAACCTCAACCTCAAATACGTGTAAAAGCTATCGTGGTTGGCACCATCCCTCTTGGGTATAGTCTCATTCACCGCAGGTTTACTCGCCTCAGGCACATCATGGACATCCAAACCCAACGAATGTCCCAGCCCATGCGGGAAAAACGCCGCACCCACCCCACTCGYCAAAATGGCCTCTTCATCCCCACCCCTGAAAATCCCCAACTGCAAAAACCCGCGCACAAGAACCCGATGACACATCAGATGRACATCATCCCAATGCACGCCRGGTTTGATAAGGTCAAAKGCGGCGCGCTGCATGCTGAGAACGAGATTGTATATCTCCCTGGACTCTRWTGTGAATTGACCATTGTTCCCGACSGGCATGGTRCGTGTGATGTCAGAAGCATAGTTGGAGTATTCGCAGCCTGCATCGATGAGGAGGACCTGTGGGTGTATGGCGTGAGTGTGCGCTGCGAAAGTGGAAGAATCCGAGGGGTGATGGGGATCGACAGGACCCCAAGCGAATTCCTTGTCRTTGCAGCAGTAGTGAAGAGTTGAGGCACGGGTGGATGCTGCGACGATAGGGAGATAAGCCTGATGCACAGCTCTACAGATGATGTGACCGGTTAGATAACAGTAGATCATATGTCGCATAGAAARCGCACCCCTCCCGACGACAGGAAGCAACAAAAATGGCTTCCGCTTCCGCCTCCTTCTCGATCAACCATTCTCCAGGTAAGAGAGGGCGATCGACGCCTGCACCCTTTCCCCTCGTGATCTGCGCCTTGACGGCCATTCCCAGAACACGCATGACAGTCTCATGYGCACGGGAGCTRATTTCATTYGCCTTTTTGATCARAGCKATTTCGTRTTCATCTTTGATGAGRCGGGCACGCTGGAGAGCGGGGAGGAGGTACTTGTCGGTGAGTGCAGCGCTCGGGACAAGATCCGAGTACTCTGTGGCCAGGGATGGGAAGAGGGGTGAGTTCCTAGGGAGGAYATGGACGAGTGCGCCAGGGAGTGCATGGATAAGGCCACTGAGGGTTTCGGAGAGAGCGGTGGGGTGGTGGACGTGTGTCACGCTGTGTGTTTGGGCAGCGATGTCGAGAGGTGGTGGCGGGACGGACCAAAGAATGTCAGCAGGATCGGCATTGGGGATGAAGAGGTGGGTGGTGATGGTGGATGTGGCAGGGTCGTGTGCRGCAATGAAGAGSGAGGAGGGGATGTCGCAGCCCGAGAGATAGAAAAAGTTGGATTCCTGGCGAAAGACGAGTTCACGGTCGGTGTCGTTGCGATACGCGGTCTTTTCTCCTGCGAGGAGGAGGATGTGTGGCTGGGAGAGTGTGAGCTTGGGAGTCGAAATAAATGAAGAAAATACCTTTGTTCTGTCGAGATGGCTGAATGTGTTCTCGGCGTGTTTCTGTGCTGGGTACATGAGGACAAGACGGAGATGGTCACGCCATGACTTGATCAGAGGGAAGTTCCATCCGCTCCCAAACTCTTGTTTCGTGACCATATTCAGAGACCCCTATGCCGCCTCACAATTCCCCATATACCTTGGTACAWATATTTCATGCCCTAGAAGCCCAAAATAGTGAATGAGGAAAGCGCAATGTGGTGACCAAGCACAGCGCGAAACGCGAAACCACGGCGTGACCGTCATGGGCACAAGGCTCGCGTCAGCATCTGTTGTCTCCTTCCACCATCTCCCGAGTCCTCACTCTTTTTTCTCCCTCCACGCCGCTTCGAGCCCCTTCTGCCTTCGCCTTTTCCTCACCCACCCTCACCAATCGTTATTAAATACATGTTCATGCTATTTATTCGCTGGCTTTTTGCCTTTCCTGAGCCAAATACACGAGCCTTTATGTCTGAGTTCCCGCCGGTGATACAACGACACAAYGTCAATCCTTTCCTTACCCCCTCCCCTTTTACACACATGCGCGACCGCGTARTGAYTGACTGATAGATGCACTATGGGGTGACCCATCTGCATTCCCCTTGCTCGTCACGCCCGGTGCTAGACTGTAGTTGTTCATTGCGGGCCTGGACTCACAGTTGATTGATCTAGAGGGGCCTGCACAGACTTTAGCAGTGAGCATCCGTGATCTTGTCCYCCCGCTGCTTCGCAGAGCAAGGCCGTCACCAGAGATAGATAATCCGGTTACTGTCCTAGACCAGGTRGGACGCCCGAGACGTCAACACCGGGGTCAATCTCAYGCGGGCCTCGGATTTTTCGCCAAAGCAAGTAAATTTACTGGTGGATCTCAATGATGGTCATATTATGTCCCCTTGTCCCCTTCCGTAGCGACCGCCAGAAGAGATTCATAGCTAGTCCTCACTTAAGAATCTTCCTGTGCTTATAYACAGTTRTAGGTGTGTCATCGTATCATCGGTGGRGTGTGGATTATGATAGATCATTATTTCGCTTGGCCCAATGTTCTTCCTAGCAYGTGAGTGCCACTGCACAGCGAGTCGGCTGGGTAGGGGCCTGGGCCGATGTGGGTAAAGTCACTTTATTGTTGCGTGTTGCATGCTCTTTTCCATCACAAGCAAGTTCTACCAAAATGTTACATCTACTGTGCCAYGAAGCATCAGCAATCTGCCATGTTAATTTCGACATGTAATGAAACGCGACGGACGGCATATGTCCGCCAACCTTGGTGAGAGGCGGATTAYGCTGGGACATCCTTTGGGCAGGAATTATTGGACTTGTAATGTAAAACCGCTCTCATGCAACCTCTGATATTGATATCCTCGTCGTTTTGAAAGAACACGGACGGTATATCTAGTGGCCCTATTGACCTTCGYGAATACGGGTGCACTAGGGAGTGCGTGGATGAGGACTCTGAGTGTTCCCGAGAATGTGGCGGGGTGGACGTGTGTTACGTTGTATGTTTGGGCGGTGATGTCGAGGGTGGTGGCGAGAAGGGTCTAATGATTTGGCAGGGTCGCGTGCCGCAATGAAAAGGGAGGGGTTGTCACAGCCCGAGAGATAGAAAAATAGACGAGTTCCTAGCCGGTGCTGCTATGATCTGCGGCCTATTCTCCTACGAGGGGGGGATGTGTGGCTGGCAGAGAGCGAGTTTGGGAGTGAGAGTAAATGGATATAATACCTTTGTTCTGTCGAGATGGTTGGGCGTATTCTCGAGGTGTTCCTGTGTTGGGTGCACGAGGACAAGGCGGGTTTCCCTTTCTCCTAATGAGGTGGTGAGGTGTGACGGGACCAGGGATTTCAATGGAATCAGCGATGAATGATTGTGAAGTGCTGATGTGCAATCCTTGGCTGGATTCATGCTATGGATAGGAGAATGAATGTATCCCTTCCCACCYACACAATTTCTACCAATGCAAATAGTGGTAAATATAGCACCCAGAGGCTCAAAACCATCGAAATGACCCCGATACTAAACCTGACTATAACGGATGTAGTATATACGCCGCTGAGAACCGTCAGGSGCCTCAGACTCGTACATAAGACAAGTATTAAGTGCATTCCCAAATAGCGAGACGCGCGYATCTGGTGAATTGGCTTGAGCGAACTGCAACCCATGCAGAACAASTTGCGGGAGCCCTTTGTATGCGGTAAACCACCAGAACTTGTATTCAGAATCATAGTCCATCTAGCACCCCACACGTCATAATCAGTGAAAAAAGACATCTGCATCGATAGGTTTAACCCGTCTCACCGTCTCGGGACCATTCCATTTTCCAGGGACTCCCCCTTTATCGAGTATGCCTTCTTGGGAAGCATTGCATTCACATCGAACATATGTGATGCGTGCCTTGTCGATGGCGCTCAGGTTGAGGGTTCCGATCGATGCTTCTTGAAGCAACTCCAGCCTTTCCAGCTCGGCGCGAATCCTCCTGTCCTGAGCAGCCCCACACCAAATTCTCAGCATCATGCCTGTATAATAGCGCGACACAAAGAGAAATTGAACATACAAGACGGTGCTGCGCGTAATGCATGAATCGGACATAATCCCGGGAAAGCCGGGGAAAAAGAGTGTACGATCCTACAAGGTTCAAAGTTTTTGCAATCGGGGAAATAGCTGGATCCTGCAGCTTCGGCAGTACGAGATCAGGGCTGAAGCGCTCAACAATCCCCGCCATGCTCCATACCGCACGCCGAAAAAGAGCCCGCTGCAGGGTTTTACTCCCTGGAGTGGGCCAAGAAAGAACCATGTTCGACGCAAAAGTGCGCGTTCCATGGTTATTTATAATATCTAGAGCCATTAAGAAATGAGTCTCGCATTCATAAAAGAAAAGAAAACAGACTGATGATCTCACCCGGACCAGCTTCCTTCACAATCCTGAAACAGCAATCTACCTCTTGCTTGTCCATGTCAGCATCACTGATATGGAACCCGTGGGACCGATCGGGATCTTGAAGATACTCATAAAAAGATCGATGGTGCACCAATAGTTGCCTGACTTGTGCCTTTTCAGGTGGCGGGACGGTGAGAACGGAATGGAGTCGATGAAGTGCACTATAGGCATCTGGAGGTGTCATGCYAGCCCAGTTACACAAGAACGCTAGACTGTCGTCGTCGAGAGCTGGACCGTTCCTTAGAACGAGGTGATTTGCGAGCAGGCTATTAGTATCAGGCAATATGCCCTTGGGAATCTGTGCAAGTATATACGCATAAAGGGCGTCGAGATGAGCCAATGGGTGCGATCTTCCTTTCGACGCCTGGAGGGCGTTGTGGTTGATAGCCGCAAGAAGTAACGCAACTCCAGACACGGGATTCCGGCGTGTTGGATCATCAATGAACTTGATCGCTGTTGATGCATACGCAAATAAGCCAGCTGCAGCAGCGATTATTGTAAGGAGTTCGGCTTCTTTAGGCCATTGAGGGTAAGTGCGTGCAACAGGATCACATCTTCGAACCCGTTCGAACTCTTCTCGGAGATAGAGCTCGACATCGGCACAAGCTTGATCGGAGTCGACAGGTACATCTTCCTTCAAGATATGCTTGCGAGTGAACATCAGCTGCAAATGGGATTCAGGGCGGCTTGCGATGATCCAGACAAGAGGCGCATTGGGGTATGTGAGGGAGAAAGAAGAGATGAGGTCGATAATCTCGYATTGTGAACGATCGCCTTCACATTCGTCCGGACCATCAAGGAATATCAACAGGTCGCGAGAGCCTTTAAAGATCCCCCGGCGAACGAATGGTTCAATGATAAGCCTCGCAAATTGAAATTTTATTGCCTTCTCCGGTAAGTCAGGGTCAACATCAAATTCCTGTAACACAAACTCGCGATATGAGACATTTCTGATAGCTATTTGATAGGCGAGGGTGATGAAGACTTGAGAAGAGTTGTTGCGCCCATTGGGCCTTGAGAAGAAGAGTGTTGCGCCTAACACCAGATCGGGAGATTCGGACGCGAACTCGGCGAGAGTCTGCATGATCGCTGATTTGCCGGCTCCAGCGAACCCAACGAACCAGAGAATCCTGTGCTGACGACCCGTATCTCGAAGCCAGCCCTGTACCCTCTCCATGATGTCCTTTCGAGTCCCAGGGTGACATTTTGGAGGGGAATCTCGCGCAGACGAGTCGAATTCTGCGCCTCGCATCGTGTGGCTTACGAGGGACTTCATCGCTGATACGAGGATGTTCAAATCAGTGGCGCGTTCCCGTTTCTACTCGATGGGGAGCCTCACCTTGTTCATTATGGTGGTGGACGACATTCATCACTGAATTCTGTACAGTGAAATGATTTGCATTCGCGAAGAACCCTGAACTTGCTTGGGTCCGAGCTAGATGCTGATATTCCAAGCATTCCAGCCGCTCAGGAATTGTCAGACTAGGTGCGCCTTCCGTATGACCGGATCCATTGTCCACTCTCTGGGAGCTTTCTTGGTCGTAACTTCGCTGGCGTTCGGAACTTGTCGGGTTGGTGGGAGCCGGGAGGTGCCCTCGGGCCCGTCGTAGTCCAAGTCGTTCGGGGATTTTACGAACGAAACTGGATATACCGCCCTGTTCTTTAGTGTTTGAGGCTGTGTTCAGAACTTTGGGGGAGCGAGTCGACATGATGGCTGAGGTGGACAAGGTGGGAGCCCAAATTAAATTGAAAGAGGCTGTGCATCCATTACACAATGGGACTTGACAATCGRTCAGCTGCTTTACTTATCCACTTAAGGACAGTAGTTTTTGTAATATCTACTATCCAATGCGGAAGCTTTCGCGTGCCTGTGGACTATGCCAAGATTTTTGAGCAAGAAACCAGGTAATGCACATCGGTGCGCTGTGTGTACTGATAATGGAGGTATATGATTGTTGTGCTTGAATTATCATAATTTACTATACATAGGTGAAATTACATTCGTGATGACTAGATGAGAAATCATGTGTATCTTACACCCAAAAGTGACTGATATATTTACAACTATGGGTAAATACCAGGATTGCTTCTGAGTGGAGGGCTAGCTACAAAATACTATCGACGATCGCTGTGGAGGGGGCCAAAGGGACATAGTATGACCATCGCTGAGATCTATTAGGTGTCTCGAACTCGTACAAAAGATAAACGCAAGCAATATTTCCGAATATCAATACTGAGGTGTCTGGTGAACGCTTCTGGACAAGTTGCAAGTCACGACGCACGGCCTCCAGAAGCGGAGCCTTGGGTTCAGTGGGGTCGGTAAACCACCAGTACTTGAATCCAGTACCATCATCTACCTGTAAAGGCCAACTCCAATGAGCGAGTCACTTTCACCAAACTAATATTCAATTGTCTCACCATTCCTGGGCTAATGTGCATGTTGGGAATCCAGCGGAAGTCAGGTGGCTCTTCTTTGGAACTATTACATTCACAAAGAACATATAGAAGGGAGCCTTCTTGAATTTCGTTAAAGTTGAGTAGTCCGATTCGTACTTTTTGATACAACCCCAGCATTTCGAGCTCAGCACGGATCCTTGGGTCCTGGGCGCTAGATTTAGGTTGAACCTAATACAAGAGGAGACACATACAAGTCGGCGTTGTATACAGTAGAGATATTTGACATGTCTTGTGGAGGTGCCACGGATACTGAATCGTGGGCTCACCAGATYGGTTGTTTGGATGATCCGAACGAAATCCGGATCCTGAAACCTCGGTAGTACAAGATCCGCATCATAGTGGTCGAGAACTTTTGAAAACTTTACGGTTGCGCATCCATAGAGGGCTTTTTGCATGAATTCATACCCCGTGGTAGGCCATGATAGAACTATTCCGGAGACCAGAGTGGACCTTCCTTCCTCAGTAACCACAGCTGAGATAACAAATGGGATGGGACGAGCTTTGTCAGCTATTTGATACACGTACCTGAGTGAGCTTCCTTCAAAATCCTGAGCCAACATTTGATCTCCTCCTTGTCCATAAACGCATCGCTGATGTGAAACCTACATGACCTTTCGGGATCTCTGAGATACTCATAAAAGGATTGATGATGAAAAGCAATTTTTTCCTTGGGGGCTTCTTCGGGTGCCGGTATTTTGAGAACTGAATGAAGTCGATGGAGAGCACTGTATGCATCAGGAAGTGTCATACCAGACCAATTGCATAGAAAAGCAAGGCCAGAGCTCCGAGGGACTGGGGGCGCAGTCAGGGCCAAGTGATTCGCGAGTAGTAGGATGGTATCGAGTAAGGTGTCCTCGGGAATTTGGGAGAGTATGCAGGCATATAAAACATCAAGRTGAGCCAATGGGTGTGCTCTCCGTTTGGGAGATCGCACGGAGACCTTATTTATAACTGCGAGTAGCTGCTCGAGTCGGGAGACAGGATTGGCATAGGCCCGATCACCAACGAACTTGGTCACCGTCGACGCGTATGCAAACAACCCAGCTGCAGCTGCAGTGATCTCCAAAAATTGGGTTTCTGTTGGCCACTGGGAGCGAAGTCTTGCCATAGGATCATCCTTTCGAATACTCTCAAACTCGTCTCGTAGATACCGTTCCACATCAGCACAAGCTTGRTTAGAATCGATTGGGACATCCTCCTTATCGTAGCTTGGCATGACGCTCTCGCGAGAGAATATGGCCTGCAAGTGGGATTCGGGCCGACTCGCAATAATCCAGATAAGGGGYGCATTCGGATATTGAATGGAAAATGAGGAGATGAGGTTAACAATTTCGCACTGTGAATCATGACCCTCGCATTCGTCTAGACCATCCAGGAGTATCAGGAATTCTCCCATCCCATGACATATATCMTGCTGAGTAAATGGGCCGGCAATTAACCTAGCGAACTGTGTTTTCATCGACTTCTCCGGTATTCGGGGATCGGAAATCAACTCCTGTACAATAATTTCTCGGTACGGGGGATGTGAGAGGGCTATTTGATAGGCGAGGGTGATGAAGACCTGTGAAGGCTTGCTGCGTCCATTAGGCACCGAGAAGAAGAGCGTTGCGCCCAGCGCCAGGTTGGGACCAGGAGATTCGGCCATAAGCTCGGCGAGAGTCTGCATGATTGCGGATTTCCCACCTCCAGCGGGTCCCACAAGCCAGAGAATCCTCTTCTGCCGCACTGTATTGTAGGACCAGGTCTGAATCCTCTCCAGGATACTCTTGCGCGTGCCAGGGTGGCACTTTGGAGGTGGGTCTCGTGCGGAGGAGTCGAACTCTGCACCCGACATCACGCAGCTTGCCAGATCTTTCATCGCTGATGATGATTAGACTCAGAGTCAATCAGAAAAACACTGATTTGCCGTAGCTAAATCTCACCTTGTTCGTTGTCGTGATAATTGAGGTTCATRACTGTGTTCTGCATGGTGAAATTACTTGCTCCRGTGAAAAATCCGGAGCCCGTGTGAGCGTGACCTTGGTGTTGGCGCGGACGTCTCGGGTGTCTTAGCTGTTCAGGGACAGTAGTTGTATTGTCTGTCTTCGGCGATGGCGTCRGATGCTGGTTGTTCGGGTGTTCCAAGTGTCCAGGGATTGTAACAGCGGTGGGGGTCGTCGTAAGGGTATCGATTTTGACGGGGGAGTTGGGGTCGGTAGTGGCATGATTGGTAGGGGAATTTCGGTGCGAGGCGATAGAGTCTCCAGGACGTTCAGGGATTCCTCCAACGCAGCCTTGAGCCTGCCCCAAGTATTGATTCTCTGGTTGCCTCACTTCCCTGGGTACTGCTGTGGCATGAACGGGGTGGGTTTCAATACCAGAGATACTGTGATGCTTACGAGTCCGTTTAAACCCAAATCGCTCAGCAACCCGACGGATGAAGAGGAAACTCCCTCGGCTCTTGGTGCCTTGTGAGAGTTCTTGATCCGTTCGAAGGCGAGTCGACATGAGTATTAAATCTCAGAGGATGAGGTCGAGATATTTGTGCGTATTGGGGACTGATTCTGAGATATCTTGCTGAGCTGYTAGGCGGTGCAATGCGCATTGCTGTCACGAGGCTATGCACGTGAACTGTTCAACCTCATCATTCAACAATGATCAAAACCCTAGCGCTTAGACTCCCGCCYAAAGTACTTGTTACGCAAGTAGTGGTATATGYTACTTGGAGTATTTTATCCCGAACGAAGAGCTCWCTTGCTTCCAAATTACCACTYAACAGGCTGGTAATGAAGTCACTATTGAACTCATCGTATCCGGCTCACAAGCACTCCRTCCCMTCCTGCACRATGTCATGGYGTATGGTGTATTCCAAGCGCAGCGAGATAAAYTGAAGGTAAAAGGGGGACCTTGATGATGCCACTCGCMTAGGTTCTGTTTACACCTCTTGRGATAGTGAAGTTGCCTCAACCTGAACGTGTCTTGGCACAGCTCATCRCCTGGCATGCCTCGGCGAGAATTGGGTACAGCATGGAATTACTCTGGGCTAAGGTCTCCCCTAATCCTCTTCCTCGCCCCCAAGATCAAAACATTTGCGAGCGGAGCAACCCACGAATTCAGGTATATTACTTTAAAACTCGAACGGACTTTGCGGCTGTGCCTCGTAGACATAGAGGGTGGCATTGCCTGAATCAGGCATGAAATACAATCTGAGCCGATCGTTCACAACATCAACATCCACCGGGTTATTTGAGATAATGCTACCCAAATCGCTGAGGAACATGATCGGAACCTCGTCAAGTGGGATCATTGTCTCCAAGTTGACGATGGCAATCCCACCGATTTTCACGTTATTAGTCAAACTTGTAACTCCGCCACAGAGGGCAACAGGTTGTTTTTTATATGCAGTGGGGTGGCCCAGGAATTTGCAGTCCTGGTAGTCGACGAAATAACTAGGGTTCCGGACTACTTGGAGCGGAACAGCGACTCTGTTGGGTTGGAGCCGCTTGTTCCCCAAGTTCCAGGTAGAGGCATTACGGGAACCCCAGTTGAACGTATATAGCTTCTGAGTTGCTGGGTCATAAGCGCTTCTTCCATAATGGTCGGTAGCACGGAATAAGGTCGTGTACTCGAGTGTTTTCGGATCGATACGGATCATATGGCAAGTGGTATTGGGACGGTATTGGGCAATTGTAGCCCAGATGAATCCATCACTGTAATCGATACCCCCCGTGTGGTATTCGTCCGAACCGATGTCGCTGACTGTTGCATCTGCAATCAGGGAGCCTTTATTGTCAAAAACTTTGATGTGAGCAGTTCCCGCCCCCGGCGTACGATCTGTGCCGTTGATAATGCTGCCGTTGAAACTAACAGTTGGTATGGTGTATTCGCCCTCGCTGACAAAATAGCGGCTGTCACCAAGGCGGACTATGCCTTCGGGTTCACCGAACGGTCCTTCGAAGGGGACCTTTTCCACAAGATTCCAGACGGTGGTGCGTCCCAGAGTTTGGAATATTTGGATGATGCGGTCGCTCTTTGACTGGGCGTGGGGAGCAGGGTGGGAATGTTCGGGTACGAAGGGAACCCCTGGTCTGTGGATGGTGATGTTGCGTGCAAGTGACCC
This sequence comes from Lepiota subincarnata, assembly GCA_023014305.1. Lineage (NCBI taxonomy): Eukaryota > Fungi > Basidiomycota > Agaricomycetes > Agaricales > Agaricaceae > Lepiota > Lepiota subincarnata. Next base: position 108,239 of record JAECYV010000035.1, read on the forward strand.
CGGGGAGAAGGCGACACCAGCAGCCAAGACAGTGAGAATCGCGAGTGCGGATAAACGGCGCATTATGTCTGCAGGATCTTTAGGCCGCTATTCGACAGGTTAGATCTGGTGTCCGGGAAGCACTGTACTAGTCGATCGAAGAGGCTCACCCCTGTGCACACTTGAAGTGAGAGTAAACTGTGAGAAGTTTCATCGATAGATATCGCTGAGTAAGTACGTTGTATGGCGAAGCGACTGCAGCTGGCATAACGTGGGTGAACATAGACGTGTATGGATCGCGTGCTATTTTATTTACCAACCTTGATCTTTGACATCCACACGATTCTTCTACGGTCACGCCACTTCTATAAAACGCCACTTCTATAAAATGCCACTGGTAGCAACACTTTCAATGCGCGCAGACATTTTGTCACAGAAGAGAACTGATATAACTAAGTATCCTGTGAGAAGTAAGACCATCCATCATAGCAAACAAGAGAGAAGGTAAGGAGCGAGTAACGAATATCCACATACATTACGGGATCAGATATAAACGATTGGTATATACGTCGGGCGGGGACGACCAGATGATACCGTCTATGGCACGCGATAAGGGACGTAGTACGTCCAGCGCTGGGACTTCCCATTCGGTTCGAAGTCATACATAAAACACAGAGAGCTGGCATTGCCGAACAGTAAGACTAGGGTACCAGGCGAGTTCTCTTGTACAGATCGCAGGTCGCGAAGAATTCGTCGCATAAAGTCGAAAGAGTTAGAGGGAGTTTTATACCACCAGGATTTATGTTTGGATTTGTAGTCCACCTATGCGGGTACCCTACGGTCAGTACGTCACATTACTCGAGCTCTACCCAGTCATCTCACCGATACAGGACCGTACCATCGGCCGAGGATTCCCACAGGCTCAGCATGCTTACTAACATCGCCCTCGCAGCGGACGTATGTCCACTGCGTTTCGTCGATGTTGTCGAGGTTGAGCGAACCAATTGGAACTTCTTGAAGCAGGTTTAGTCTTTCGAATTCGGTTCGTATTTCCGGGCTCTAGACAGTCATGTAAATATTAAGAAAATYTTGGGTCTGCAATTAGAAAAACTTACGAGTCGATGTTGCACGGTATGAAGAAATCGAACTTGATGCTCGACATCAGTATGTCTCAGGGATCCCGAACCTACAAAGTTGAATGTCCTGGCAATTTGTGTGATATCCGGATCATGTAACGCCGGTAATATGAGGTCAAATACGCGTTGCTCAATGAGTCCCGCGAAGCACCAGGCCGCATAGTCATAGAGGGTTTGTTGGACAGCTTCGCTTTCAGTGGTATCCCAAGAAAGAACCACGTCCTCAACAGGAATAGCCATTTCCACTTCAGCCATACCTATACTCGCCTAGGATATGAAGTAGGTTTTGTCACAGCTAGAATGGACTCACCCGAGTGGGCCTGCTTCAGGATTCTTAGACTGCACGCAAGTTCTTGCTTGTGCATGACTGCCCTACTGATATGAAATTCTTGCGAGCGACTGGAGTCCTTGAGATACTCGTAAAAGGATTGGTGGTGAAAGGTTACTTGTCGGTGTTCGGCCTGTTCGGGTGGTGGAACGGTGAGGATAGAGTGAAGGCGATGAAGGCCACCATATGCATCTTCAGGCGGAATACCCGTCCAATTGCATAGAAAGACCAGGTTATCGTCTACGGAGCCATTGAGGCCTTGTCGTAGAGAAAGGTGATTGGTAAGTAGCGCCTCAGTATCGGGAAATATGCCTTCCGGAATCTGGGATAGTATGCATGTATAGAGTAAATCAAGGTGAGCCAATGGATGTCTCCTCCCTTTGGATGCCCGCAACGAAATTTTATTGATAGCGGCAAGTAACAGTTCAAGCCCAGCAACAGGGTTTCTGTATCTTGGATCGCCAATAAACTTGATCGCGGTCGAGGCAAATGCAAATAACCCGGCCGCCGCCGCAGTTATTGTCAAGAATTCATCTTCGGTTGGCCACTGGGATCGGCGTTGTGCAATAGGATCATCTTGTCGGATTCTCTCAAACTCCTTTCGCAAGTAACGCTCAACATCATCACAAGCTTCGTCAGTATCGATTGGAACCTCCTCTTTTTCGTAACTAGGCAAGATGTTCTGGCGAGAGAACATGGCTTGCAAATGGGACTCGGGGCGGCTTGCGATGACCCAGACGAGAGGCACATTGGGATATGTGAGCGAAAAGGAGGATATGAGGCTGATGATTTCGCATTGTGCACCGTCGCCTTCGCACTCATCCAGACCGTCCAAGAATATCCACAGGTCCCCGAGTTCTTCACATAAACCATGTTTGGCGAATGGCTCAATAATGAGCTTTGCAAACTGCGTTCCCATCGCCTTCTCGGGCAGATCGGGATCAGAGATGAACTCCTGTAGGACAAAATCACGGTACGTTGGATACTGGACCGCGATTTGGTATGCGAGGGTGATGAAGACTCGTAAGGGATTGTTGCGCCCGTTAGGCCTTGAGAAGAAAAGTGTTGCACCCAATCTCAGGCTAGGAGACGCGGCCACATATTCCGCAAGAGTTTGCATAATCGCGGATTTACCGCCACCAGCAGACCCAACGAGCCAGAGGATCCGCTTCTGGCGACTCGTATCATGGAACCAGCGCTTGGCTGTTTCAACGATGCTCTTCCGGGTACCAGGATGGCACTGAGGGGGCGGTTCCCGAGCTGAGGAATCGAATTCTGCACCCCGAATTGTGTGATCCACGAAGTCCCTCATTGCTGATGTGGCGACTCAAGTTAGTTATGAGATCTCGCTTCGCTAGCAGAGTAAAGCTCACCCTGTTTGTTGTCATGATAGTTGATATTCATGACCGGGTTTTGCAGAGTGCAATAACTAGCGTTAGAGAAAAATCCAGGACTGGTCCGGGGATTTGCTATATATGGACGACTTGGGGAATCAACCCTTCCAGGAGCTGTGACCCTATTCTTTGCCCGACTCGAAACATCGTCCATCGCCAAATATTGGCTACTAAGGGTTCGGGAGCATTCGGGAATCGTGATGGCAGCGGCACTGGCGGACCCCGTGATTACGTTTTCGGTRTGGTTGGACATTTCGTGATCTTGGTCATGATGGTGACCAGTGAAGGTTGGTGGGGCAGAAACACCTTCTCCTTGCCCGCTGAACGTATCTGATCGAGCGCTAGCATCCTCGTGCTTCTCCTGTGAACGTCGGAATCCAAGCCTTTTGAGGAATTTGAGGGGCGAACGAATGATGCCTCGGCCTTTAAGGCTCAGCGGGGGGTCCTGACACCCTTGAACCGACATAAGTGAGAGTTAGTCATAAACAGAGCGCAAGTCGAAGTAATGTTTGCCAGAGGACGGCCGACCACAGTATGCACAGCCCGAGAGTCACGTGGGTTCTTGTTATATCGTTGCCTCTGAATCCTAATGTAGAGAACTCCTCGTCCAGAATAAAGTAGTGGATATGCAGCAGGTTCTCTGCGAGATAAATCTCCTCCTACATATTTCATCCAAACAGCCTTATACAAACTCCTCGAATTCGAACATGAATTCTCGTCAAGGCATTGTGGTCAGGGCTCGGTGCCCAGCTACTCCCTCAAACTTGCGGCTAAGTGCTTGACTGCGCCGGTACCAAGATCACCAGCGGGCCACAATCGCCAGTGGAAAAAGCTAGAACTGGACGGTACATGCTGCATAGCTATTGTCGTATTGTGGTAATGGATTGAAAAATAGGTCTAGGTTCCCACTCATCAACGAAAATAGACAAGGGTCCAAGTGTGGGTTTCAATTAAAATGTAGCATCTGGCGAAGACACGGCCACAGTTGGTGGCTGGCTTCACAGTGGCACATTATGCGAGCCTGTATCATATAAAGACGGCGTCCCACCAGCATAAATCTCGCTATTCCCCTCTTCTCGATCCCACAAGCAACATGGTTTCTGCTACAATCATTCGCGACCCTTCAGCTTCCCCCACTCTCCCTACAGAAGTCATTAGCCTCATTATCACGGGCGCCGATCCACATGAGCTCAACAACTATAGTCTCATCTCACGGGCATGGACAGGTCCCTGTCAGGCGGCGCTCTTTTCAACACTTTATATTGACCCGAGGAAGGAAATTCTATTATACGACGCACTCGAAGAAAATAATAACGCCTGGCTGGGACGATGCATCAAGGAGGTAGTGTTGGGACGACGTTCCGAGCATGGGGACGGAAGAAATGGAACACCGGACCAAGCTGTCCAATATCCCCAGGAGAACGACATCGAGGACGAAGAAATAGTGCTTCAGACCAGGTTGGAGGAGGAAGATCCGGGTTCAAAGGCATTACATCCTAAATTCYTCACCTTCCTTCGCTCGCTCGAGTGCTTGGCATCTCTTCGCGTTACTACTTGTGCCATTGACTGGACGGCGTTCTCTCTTGAAGCCATCGAAGCGTTTTTATACATTTTCGGTCGCCCTTCTTTCAGGCACCTGGAAGTTGATCCCGACTACTCAGAACTCCCCTTCGCGCTGCTTCCATTTTGCTACTACCTAGAGACATTGACTGTCAGGTCAGATTACCAAGGATGCGACGAGCACGCGTTCCCTCCTTCTTGGCCTCCAGTCATGATTGCGTCAAACTACAACCTTGCGAGTAAACCACCGGTGCGGATCAAAACTCTGAGCCTGTCAGGTATCAGTACCATCCACGCGTTCACGACAATCGTTGTGGGTAATCCAATGCAGTTGGACACGACTGCTTCACTGGATAGTCTTTGCAAAGTACATTTGAGCTACGAGCAGGACACATGTGACCCTGAAGAGCACGAACCAATCGTTTTTGAAGAGCATGTGGCGGAGTTTTTGATGGCCTTTGGTAGCTCGATTGGGAGTTTGACTCTGCAGCATGGGCAGGAATGTGAGTTGTGTTCCTCCCGTCATTCTTATGTGCCGATACTGAATATGTAATCGGAATAAGGGGGACACCACCCCATTCCCCAAGAGGGTGCCCAAAGTTTAACTAATCTCCGTAGACTAAACTTGGAATATTGGGGAAGCAACCTCAGCCCTGATGAAATCAGCTCAGCAGCAGAGTGGTTTCGTCCGTTCCTGCTTGGTCTGGGTGCACCGGACCTGCTCGAGGCCTTAGAGTTACATTTCGATTTAGACCGCAAGTGCATTTTGCTTGAACTCGGCCAAGAAGACGACCTCATGGATAACATCGATCGACTCTTCAATGTGCTGGAGGGTGTGCTGCAAAGCAGGTTTGCAAGGCTCGAGAACCTTTATATATGCATGTACCTCCGTGGGGCTAGGCGGCAGGAAGGAGGAGAGGTCATGTGCAACAGGCTTCGCGAGTGCCAGCAGTCAGTCCAAAGGAACTTCCAACGCTTCTTGGGAAAAGTAAACGTACAAGTGCATTTCGATCTCTGACCAGTCCTTTCAACTCGTTTGTAGTCATTAGATTTAGAGCTCTTTTCAACACTCCCATTTCCATTTACAAAATGTACCTCTGTAACAAGTAATGAACCTTTTTGCTTTCACATCAGAAAAATACAAGACCTGTAGCCAAAATGCTCCTTCAGGTGTTGAGGTAACATTTTAGAAAGGAATCTCCTATGGAAGGGTTATGCTCCCGACCTCGTGTTGTGTGATTTGCGCGAACCCTCAGTGCTGACGCAAGCGAACCAAAACCAATGGGACCTCACCACCCGGCCATAAAGAGCTTTACCATGCCTGATCCCATGGTAGCTGGCTTCAAGGTCGTACAAGGGGCTAGGAAATTCCTCCCTGATGCATAAACGATAATGATGAAGAAATGATATGTAGGATGGGTGTGCGAGCACGACGTCGTCCGTGCGTCGTTAGTCATAAGCAAACGGTAGTTTTGGTTTCCGAGGCTTCAGAAACCTAAAAAACCTCACAAAACGTAAGGAAACCCGGAGAAAGCTCTAGGAAACCCAGAGGCTCCGAAACGTGGAAACGCAAGTCCAAACTGCTGGAAACCCGACCGTTTCTAACATGGTGGAAATCAATGGAAACCTCGAAAACTAGGTAAAACCGATTGAAACACCAAGTGAGTATCGAGTACGTGCTCACTCAGTTGTTGTAGAGCCTTCTTGGTGAACCATTTTGTTGATAACTATACACATGAGCTCATTTCAAGTGGTAGAAACCGCTAAATGTATATCATTTACAATATTTCGTATTTACACAAAGTAGGTTTCGAGGTTTTGTGTTTCGAGGTTTCTGGAAACCCAGAAACCTCGAAAAACCCCGAAAAACCCCGAGACTTAACTTACATTTTGCTGATGACTAGGGGCCTGACTCAGCGATAATCAGTAAGTAAGGAAATTGTATGGCTTTTTGAAAGACAGCGTTCGCACGAGCCTGTAACGAGAGATAATATGCACAGTGGAGACGAGACGCGAAAGGAATGTATTAGGGTGAGTCTAGGATCCACACAAACGAAGGTTAGTGATACGAAGGAGAGGGTATACGAGTAAGCTACGCACCTAGGATCCACACAAACGAAGGTGGACCCTAGGTAAGTAGGGCTAATGCCTAAGTACTGCGAGATGTATGTAGTTGTTTGCTACAAATGTATACTAGTTGACACGTAGCAAGGGAATACATTCGGGTACCTACGGCAAAGGTTGAGTGTTAAGTTAGATGACCGAGATCGATATACGTCGAGCTGCATATAGCGTATTCGCATTTCGACACTCCCACTCAGTGAGACGTCAGAGAGAGGGCAATACGCCCAAGCGAGTGCGGAATTTTACAAAGGCGTCTCGTGGCAGCGCCTTAGTGAAGATATCCGCCAACATGTCCTTCGTTGACACGTAGCTAAGTTTGATCTCGCCGYGTTCGACGCGTTCGCGTATAAAATGATACTTGATATCGATGTGCTTGGCGCGAGAGTGGGAGACTGGATTACTGGCGAGCGCGATGCATCCTTGATTATCAGCGTGGATAATCGTGGCTACGGTTTGAGGGAAGTCAAGTTCAGTGAGTAAGGTGCGAAGCCATATGGCTTCCTTAGTTGCAGTTGCAGAGGCAATATATTCGGCCTCAACAGAGGAGGTGGCRACGGTTGGTTGTTTCTTTGATGACCAGGATACAGAGCTTCCTGCGACATCGAAAAYGAAACCGCCCACAGATCTGCGATCGTCCGGATCTTGGGCCCAGTTTGAGTCAGTCCAGCCTACTAGGTCGAATGCATCCTTTCCTCGTCTGCCCAAGACGAGCCTAAAATCAGCTGTGCCTTTTAGGTATCGAAGAATGCRCTTTGCTGCCTCTAGGTGTGTGATTCCGGGGTTACTTCCGAATTGAGCAACTAAACCGACCGCGAATTGGATATCTGGTCGCGTTTGAGTGGCAAAAAGGAGGGATCCAACTAGTGATAGATAGTGGATGTCCCCAGCGTAATCCTTATATGCCTGGCGCTTTTCGTCGGTTTCGGGGCATTGGGTGATGGAGAGGCCATGCTTGACAGGAAGGGGAGTGGATACGGGGCTGGTGTTTTGCATGTCGAATCATGTCAGGATTCGTTGGATATATGCGGTCTGATTGAGATAGATAAGTTGGTTGGCACGGTCTCGAGTAACCATGATGCCGAGCATATATTTGAGCTCCCCTAGGTCAGTGATATCAAATTCGTTGCCAAGGACACTCTTGAACGAAATGATTTTGTGGCCTTCCGGACCTGCAACTGCCATGTCGTCAACGTAGACGAGCAGTAGGAGAGCAATTTTCTCCTTTTCTCTCTTGATGTATAGACAATCATCGGCAAACGCATGCGTGAATCCTAATCCTGTTAAGACCTCATGTAGTTTCTTTTTCTTTTTTTTTTCTTTTTTTTTTAAATTCAACATTTATTGAAGATGCAGTGCGCGATAGCAGTCCACGGTAGCTACTACAGGTAGTCTACTATTACACTATGATTCTGAGAGTATGCTAAGGCCCCGCAGGGGCCTTCCTAATAGGATAAGACATGGCTATGATGGCCGGAAAAGGGAAAGGTACGGACTAACTAACTAGAGAGAGGAGGAGAGAATGAGAAAGGGAAGAGGGGGGGGAAGAGGGGAGCTATGTACGAGACAAAGTCCTAACTAGATAAATGGAATGGAGAAAGGTCCGGGGGCAGCACGGGGGGAGGGGGCTGGGGTGGGGGGGGGCCCTGGTCAGGCCGGGAGGGAGGGAAGTGTAAGGGGACACCCCAAGTCCTCTGGTGCCTCCCCAACCTCGCCCCCAGCCCCCACAATTTTATCCGGTCCTTCCACACCCTCCAGCATGATCTACCTTCCTCCCTTCAAACACTTGAACTTCTGGAACATCTAGAACGGTCAAAGCGTTCCCCAGACATAACGAGAGTAGAAACGCGCAGTGTAAACGTCACGATAATATATTTTGGATCAACACCTAGGATCCAGTAAGACAAGCTGAAGAGAACATTGACGGTAGTAACTACGCACCTAGGATCCAGTAAGACAAGCTGGAGTCCTAGGAAGTACGGACGCTACCTAAGTACGACGAGATACTATGTACATATGTTTACCTAGTAATGTAGATCGATCGTCGCAAGAAAGAAAAAAAAAAGAAAACAATAAAGTCCATAATGTGTACCTACAGAGATCATGAAAAATATGAAATAGAATAATCAAATACTCGGGTAACGGTACGGACATCGAGCTGGAGAGACCAGCATTTTCGACAAGACATCCCCTTCACTCCCCCATTCACTGTTTTCGAGTTTCCTTGGACACTCTTTCCATTTTAAATTACACAAGTCATTTATCCGTTCACTATTCTACTCCTCATTCGTTTCATTCACCTCCGCCTTTGCTGTGTTTGTGTAGTGCTTAGATACTTCGGATAAACCTCCTACAAGTTCTATTGCTGATGTAATACAGGTACTTAGGTAGTTTTCGCCTCCAGGGGTTTCTTCATCCTATTCTCTTAGGATTCCCCTGCAGGTATGTTTGTAGTATCTACTTACACTCATTTAATATACTTAGGATTCCCCTGCAGGTTCGCTTCAGCTCACCGGGTGGTCAGAGCTTCCTCAGGTCGCCCTAACAGGAAGGCGAACGCAGAAGGGTTGGCCTCGAGGTAGGAGACGAGCTCCAGGATATCGGGGTGACGGGGGGGTTCACCAGGCCGCCAAGGGAAGATGGGGACGAGCCTGGGACAGCGCCACAGGAGGTGGTCGCGGGACTGGAAGGGGCAGCCGCACGCGCAGGAGAGGCCCTTGTTAGGGAAGAACCAGGATCAGTATTCGCCTATGGGGGCGTGAAGAGTGATGGTGCAGGTGAGGTGTGCAGTGATCGTAGGAGGTTTGCCAGAAGTGGCCTGGAGCCAGGGGCCAAGGCGGTGATATGCAGGGAGGTTGACCTTCTTCCCGTGGGTGGTGGTGAGGAATGACTTGCCTAGGGCGGGGACCTGGGGCTCGGAGTTGAGGCGCCAGGCCCTGATGGTGGCAGCRGTGGAGGTCCGTTGGATGGTAGAGGCCCAGACAGGGTGCTGGGGGTCGATGGGGGAGAAAGGAGCTGCGTGTGCAAAGTGATGGGCGGTCCCTTGGAGTGAGAAGCGCCACTTTGATTTAGAGAGGGCGATGGTGATGGTACGGCGTGGGGAGGCGGCCAGCCATGGTAAGACCAGGGAGGAGATGGCGAGGGAGAGGTACTGCCCTGAGACAGGGGAGGGGGAGAAAAGTTTGTACACTAGGAGAGGAGAGTCTGTGAGGAGGACGATAGAGGAGAAATTATCTAAGTTGAGATCAGAAAAAGAAAAGAAAAAGGCGATAGCGCCCGCTACTATTTCAGAGTCAGAGGGGCCAAGAGCGCCCGTGTCCGTGGAGTGCCTAAGCACAGGGGAGTGGAGGGAGAGCCCCACGCAAGACGCACGGGATGCAAAACCAGGGGGGGAGGAAGGGGGGGGGGAGGCGGCATCCGAGCCAAGGAGAAGGTGACCAGGCAGGGAAGAGGCAGTGTGGACCAGAGGCTCGAGGATGAGGTGACGCCACTGATCGATGGCGTCCTGGTCAGTGCCAGGAGGCGGGGTTAGAATGGAGATCTGAGAGGGGAATCGGTCCAGAAGTCAAAGACCCGGCTCGCAGAGGGGGTGAGAGCGGTCRATGGTGTCTTCGCGGATAGCCGCAGTGGCATTGTCTAGGGCAATGAGAGGGGACGCTGAGAGGCGGCGCTGGCGGGGGGTGAGGTGGGGGATGGACAGAGGATGTAGTTTCTTTTTCCATTGCCGCCCCAACTGCTTCAAACCATAGATAGGTTTCTTTAACCGCCAGTAACGGGCACCAGATCCGTGTTTCTCCACTTCCTCAGGCACTCGCATGTAGATTTCTTCATCGAGGTCGCCCTGTAGATATGCACCGACAACATCAACTTGATGGATTTCRAAGTCATATACAGCTGTGAGGGTGAAAAAAATGCGGAAAGTGGTGAATTTTGCAACAGATGAGAACGTTTYGGTGAAGTCCTCGCCAGGCACCTGCGAGAAGCCTTTCGCAACGATCCGGGCCTTCCATTTGATGAGTTTCCCATGCTCATCCATCTTTTCCCTGTATACTACTCGGCTGCCTACAGCCTTTTTGCCCTCAGGTAGCTCGTTCACTTCCTCATATACATCCCRGGTCTTCATTTGACTGATTTCGGATCRTATAGATTTCTCCCACTGCTTCACATGGGGTGACTCTTGGACTTCACGGTATGTACGAGGCTCGTTGCCTATGACCATGAAAGCAATATTTACATGGCCATTTAAGGGAACAGCGTCGTTAATAGCGAAGCATCCATAGCGCTCCACAGGTTGACGATCACGGCTGGATTGGTCTCACAATGGGAGGTTCTCCCACTTGGAGGCTTTTCGGGGTGCGGGAGGGGGCTGGGGAAGCTCAGCAGCGCTTCCACTGGGGGTCTCACGGATAGGGGTGGTGGGATGTGGGGTGTTAGAGGGGGGGTTCTTCAGTGACAGTGGTGGGAACTGAGGGGGTGAGTGTGGACGTTGCCATACCAGCGTCCTGGTTAATGGCATTGTCCACCAGCTCATCGACGTCCTCTGAGGTAGGGGCAGGATCATCCATGTCTACTACGGCCAGTTCACTTGGGGAATCATCCTTGAAGAAGCGAACGTCGCGAGACGTTATCAGCTTGCTGTTTTCGAGGTCCTYAAGTTGATAGCCTTTAGTTTCATCAGCCCACCAGCCTAGCATCCGGACTTTGACCGCTCACGACTCCAATTTGCCCTTGTGCACTTGCTTCGGTACATGAGCCCAGCCAAGTGAGCCAAAAATCCGGAGATGGGATATGTTTGGCTTTCGTCCAGTCCACACCTCGTATGGGACAACRTCCTTCAGGCCGGAGGTGAGTGTTAAGCTTCTGACATGGATAGCATACATGAATGCCTCCCCCCAGTAGCGTAAGTTGATACCRGCTGTATATAGCATACAGCGCACCATCTCAAAAAATACGGCGATGGCCCGTTCGGCGATGCTGTTTTGCTCAGGGAGGTAGGGGTTTGACATTTCATGAATTATCCCATTACGCCAGCAAAATAGGTCCATGGCTGAGTTGACGAACTCGGTCCCATTGTCACTCCGAAGATGGCGTGCTTTCAAACCAGATTGGCATTCCAGCATGGCTATGGCATCGCGTACAGCGGCACCTGTTTCTTCTTTATCACGAAGTAGTCGTCCTACTGGGTATCTGCAACTGACTTCCACGATAACTAACRCATAAAGGTAGCCATCCCAGGTGGGGACGGACATGGGTCCAGTGAGGTCTATGACTATTAGCTCCATTTTGGAGTAACGGTTCATGCTTCTTTCAGGGAGGGGCAAGCGATGYGACTTGCCATTGGCGCATCCGCTACAGAGGTGGTYGAATTCGTGGGGGGCAACAACATCCAATCCGCRTACAAGGTGCTGATGTCGCATTGAGTCGATGATTTGCGGATTAATGTGTCCCATTCRACGGTGCCATAGACGCATGGTCAATGAGTCCTTTGTGAGGTACGCAACATCATTATCATATCCCACACATTTTATGAAATATAAAGTGCTGGTTGCTCCTGTGAGCGTTGCCTCAAATAGATCCTCGCCATCAATTGAGATTATTAAGCCACCTCCACCACTTTGCACTGTAGCTCCCTGACATTGTAGGACACCCAAACTAACAAGATTGGCACCTAACTCAGGGACATGGAGAACATTGTGGAGCGTGACGTTCAAATAACCACCTGGTAAGACGGTTTGGAATTTTACTGAACCTCGCCCCGTRACAGGGACTCGGTTATGACCACCAACGGTTACAAATTCACCAGTTGCTTTTTGRTATTGGACRAAACAGCCTTGGTCTTTGAACATGTGCGCTGTCGCGCCACAGTCCAACAGAATCCTGGTGACRACAGTGTTGTCCGAATTTGCCATCAACATTTTTCCAACCTCGCGATTGCCTAAGGACTGAAGCTGATCAATGGCAAGGTTTGCAGATCCRCCAGACTTGGTAGCATCTGCCTTGGCCTTTTTGGTGGGACAATTGGAGCTCCAGTGCCCCTTTTGATGACAGGTATGACATTCGTCTTCAGGTTTAGCCTTTCGAGGTGGTTTTCCTTTCCCCTTTTTTGATTTTCCCTTTCCACCATTTGAGCTCCCACTCGCTTTGACAAATAGTGCTAATTGTTCAGCTTTAATCTTCTTCTCCATTTCCTCAGTGGTTCGGTCCCRCTCRACACGATCATAGAYGTTGATCAATTCAGCRGTGGCCATGTCTAGGATGAGAGATTTCCCTTTATCGAGGAGGTTTTGTTTGACAATGTCCCAAAGGTTGGAACGTGGTAGGGAGAGAAGGATGGCATGGATGATGTGGATGTCTTCCATCTTTTCACCAGCTTCAACAATTCGACGGCGAAGGTTTAGGAATGAACCAATGTGGTCTGACATTTCGGTACGTTCATCCCATTTCTTTGTGTAGAGCTCTTGGTAATAGTAGTGTATGTTAACTCCTCGACGTTCAGTGATGTGGATCTTGTGAAGTTTATCCCACATCTCTTTCGAGGTGGTGCACAATGCAATATGTTCACGTTGGCCAAATTCGATGGCTCCCCGCATTAATCCCATTGCTGCACCGTCCGAACGTAGCCATTTGATGTACTCGAGTTTCGACTGCGTCCAGTCTTTGTACTCAGGCRTTCCAGGTGCATAGGGTGTCCCTTCAGGCTTTCCGTTATAGGTAGGAGGCTTTGTGGGCGGTTTCGGGGGTTGCTCCTCTAGTCCTTCAATGAATAACCAGAGGAGACGGGCTTGTAGGGCTGCTTTCATATTGTCGGACCAAACATGGTAGTTATTACTGGACAGTTTTTGGAAATGAAGGGTATTGGAAGTTTTCTCGCTCATGACGCTCTCGGGGCCCATAACCTAACGAGAGATAATATGCACAGTGGAGACGAGACGCGAAAGGAATGTATTAGGGTGAGTCTAGGATCCACACAAACGAAGGTTAGTGATACGAAGGAGAGGGTATACGAGTAAGCTACGCACCTAGGATCCACACAAACGAAGGTGGACCCTAGGTAAGTAGGGCTAATGCCTAAGTACTGCGAGATGTATGTAGTTGTTTGCTACAAATGTATACTAGTTGACACTTAGCAAGGGAATACATTCGGGTACCTACGGCAAAGGTTGAGTGTTAAGTTAGATGACCGAGATCAATATACGTCGAGCTGCATATAGCGTATTCGCATTTCGACAGCCTGTACACGTCACAAAGACGTTTTGAGATAGCTGAGGATGATCTTTCGAGAGATGAGAAGCGGCACAATAGGTGCGAAAGGAATGCCAGTATTTTCCGAAATGATATTTCCAGCTGACTGGTAATGAGCTAGGGTTTGAAATTCTAAATCTTCTTAATCAAGACCACGTGGTAGCACAGCCTTTAGAGTCGATCTGGAGGGGCCAGCGCGACGGTGAAGTCTCCAGTGGCGACTTCCCATTATTGACATCATCATCTAGGGATTGTCAAGGTCAGTATTTAGAGCAAGATCGGTGAGAGCGAAGGAGCATTACAGTGATTTGTGCAATACCCCCGATGATATCGTGTCCCATTTACATCGACACTTAACATTTTTTTCGCCGGTGCTCTACAACCCGTTGCGCTGCATGGGCCGAGAGGTGTTGTGGCTGGAGGCATGAGTGCGAGTGTGACAAAACCTCAGACTAGCGGTGAGAAATGACTTGTCGCACGAGCTGTACCTACTTATGCTATGAGAGTAGTACCGTCAGCCAGAAGGAGATATTGCTCTGTATTTCATTTGATGAGATCATAGATGACTTCTGGTATGATTGGGGTTCCCAGATTTTTATGAAATTCGAGAAAATCTGGGTTTTCAAATTTTGATAAAATTGAGGTTGGGAAAATTCTGGAAGAGATGCCATAGCCCAGACCTGGGCCACCTGGCGGTGCAGCAGTACTTGGTCACACGTTCGGGCTGTATATTGTTGCCCTCCCTCCACGCCTTACATGGCTGAGTTTGTGGCTGCATCGACCGCCTGGTAGTCCGGGAAGATTTTCATGATCAGGACGGCCCTCGTCGTTTGTTTTGTCCTTGCTTATGTGTGAGCTATGCCTATGGTACATTAATGTTCATCCGCCCATATAAATCTGGGAGGCTCTGTGAAATTTGAAGGGGAAAATGGTGCCATCCCGAGTCGCTACCACACCAATTGGAAGTTTTACCTTGGCGACCATCTGATGCCTACAGGAAGTCACCTCATAAATTTAGCGATTCAACTCGGTAGAGTAAGTACAATAACTTATAAGACGCTGGAAATATTAGACACACAATAAAAGAATTAAGGACAATCCAAAAAGGTCGCCCGACTTTGATCTGCATTCTCAAAACATGAAACGGCCTCTGGGCGGGCAGGGGTTCGAGAAGCCTTGTCACCCCTTTTACCAAATCCCCTTTCGGCATCTCTGATTTTCTCCAAGTCCTTATGAAGTAATGGACAAGGCTCATTGGATCCCAGTGTGCGAAATTATCATCCTGCTCAAGTTCTCTCTAACAAGCTTATGCGGAGAACCGATGGGAGAGAATGAAAGCGTATCAACCGACTGCAACTGAATCCACGTCAGCAACGGCAGCCAAAATAATAATGACAGGCATGTCCCAAAGTATGTAAATCGCCTTTAAAGGTGCGAGCAACGAAGATAATATGGCAGGAAAATAACTACAAATGCTTCGATCGCTTAGCCTTGGATGTAGGCGTAGGAGAGGTTGCTCCGCGGGGCTCCGGTGGATGCCCTGCAACCACAGTGGTGCTTGGCGCACGTTTGGAGGTTGAGGTCACATTGAGCGGCCACAGTTGCACATCGCGCTCGAAGTTGCTAACCTTTCTGAATTCGCTCATGAAGATGGCATGGACACCCTGAAAAGCCGCCTTGTTGATGTCCAGACCAGCCTCGGCTAAACGATAATGGTCCACAAGGCCTCGACTGATTGCTTCCAATTGCATGCCAATAGCTTGAAGAGACACAGGGAGAGAAGGTACAGCTCTCAAAAGAGCTCTTTCCGCTAGGGCGCCGCGTCGTCCACCGTGGTGAAGGACTCCTGGAAAAATACTCTGTGCATATCTAATCTGGCCCTCCACAGACGAATGTACGATATCGTCTCTGTGGTTGATGATCATCCACAGTGCTACCCACCATAGGGATTCAAGATCATGTAACGGGTTGTAGCGAAAAGCTAGTTCCGGTGGATGTGCAGCTGTAAAAGTATCCGAAGGAGTGTCTGGGTCGTACGGTACGTGAGGCGGGAATTTATATTCTTCCCACTCAACTTCGACTGCCATGATCGAGTGCACCCTGAAAAGCAAAGTGTGAATGGTTGTAACATAATACCTGAGGATCATGACACACTGTCCGAATTTCGTGAGAACTATCTTGGTCCATTTTCTTCGTATACTCCAAATCACTCAATTTCCCACCGCCATTGAAAACCAGAAGGTTACCACAGCTGACATCGCGATGCACCCATCCACATTTATGTAGTAACTCAAGCGCTGGATAGCAGATAAGAATTAGCCGGTAGTCAAACTTGATCAGCAAAAGAGCCATACCTGTCGTCCCGTCGATCAAACTCTGAACGACTGTACAGAGACTCTTCTCAGTGTACAGTGCGTTAATGAACCTTAGCGTTGTATTACGACGTGCCCGCGTTTGTCTTGGCACACCCATCGAGGGTGTGGAACCTACACTTTAAACAAGCTCGGGTCGATCCGTTCTCCTTCGAAGTGTAAAATCGTCGGCGGAGGAAATTTGACCATGGCACAGGATAAGATCATGCGTGTGATCTTGATGTTCGTTGATGAGGACATCTCCGTGATGAAGTACCATCGTGAAATACTGTCGAATGAGGGGTTTATCCTCCTCACTTGCATCCTCTTCAAGCATCCATCGGATATTGCCCTCACGATTACGGTCATCGTCAACAGACATCCTTGAGGGCAACTTGGCCCCCTTCTACCTTGCCCGTCCTGCGATTGAACTCCCGGGCGCTGAAAACGCGAGTGCCTCGGCCACGCAGAGCATCAGCGGCAAAGTTTGACAGGACCGCATCTGTGCAGTATACGATCGGAAGGCCGGATTGAAGTGAATGCACCGTGATATCGAACTGCTCTTGGCCATCATCAAGGTATTTTCGGCGTATAGTAGGATCCCAACCAAGGTCTTCCGGCTCCGAGTAGATGATCGAAAGAACGAAACGAATGAGATAATTATGGTCCTATGAACTTGGGGAACGCGAATTGTTTTCCAGCGGAATTATTATATTTACTGACCTCCATGAAATTCAACGGCTTGGTGACGAACACCGTCGATCGGCTCACAAACCACAGCCTCATTTCAGTATTTTCTACAGTAAAGCCAAAAGTGAATCGGCGGCAGGGATCTTCGCGCATGATATGATGCATGCTCCATACGATTTTGCGCGTATTCTTTGCTTTTGGATCAGCCAAATCATACAGGYCCATGTCCACACTCACGTCATCAATATCTTCATCGCAGCCCTTCTTTTTGTACTCTCCTGGGACAGCAATATSGCTCCATCGGACTTGGTTCCCCTCGGGCGAAATACCGCGGTCAGGAGAACGGACGAAATAACTGTCCGGACGAGTCTTGTTTCCACGTAATGAGAACGGAGCTTTGTTAGGGTTCTCATCAAACTTGAGGTATTGTTTCGACTGATCATGATCGAGTCCGCTGCATTCGACAACGCTTTGGATAACCTTTCCGAGAGGTTGGAAAGCCTTGTCCTCCGGCAGCTTTGAGGTTGCGGGGTCATCCGTGAAGGCCGTCCACCGACCATCCTTCACATGGCCACGAGCCAGAAGTTTCATCCTAATAGATTCCACATCGACATTGTTGATCTGTGGAGTTGCGTAAAGCAAGAAGTCGTCCAGAGAGATCAAGGTCTTCCTGGAGCACCCGCCCAATCGCAATGTACTTTTGAGTAGGGAATCGAACCCTCTCTGCGTCGCCGGGACCTTACGAAAAGGTCTCCCGGGTGCTCGGTCTCAGGCCTTTCGCGCTTTTTTTTCACGCGGATATCCCCAGCCTGAAAAGATACCATCTCGAGAAGCTCGGCGGATGGTAGGTCGACAGAGGGGCCATAGGGCAATGGAAGTGGTGGTGTGGCGGGTAGAATTACACGGTGGCCTTGATGTTGGAGCGGTGATGAGGAAGAAGTAATGGAGGATCGATTAGTGTGAGGTGTTCGGTAGTGTACTGGACACCCCAGCGCACTGGGCGCTGAGGGATGGTGGTGATTCGAGATCAAGGCTTGATGAAGTGAAACTTGAAGTATGGTTRCCTACGCTGCGTTCCGACAACATTGTTGCAAGGAWTTTACATGAAGTTATAGAAAGYTYCGTTTTACCAAATTATTGCGTGCCTGGATGAATTSATTCACAGGTTTGTTGCAGATTTTTCTTATTGGAGCGTTCYGAAAGTTATKGATTGTGAGGAGCTCGTGATATGAGGTCCTCAGTSCTCAGTGCTCACTGAGTTCGAGCCGARTACAAAGTATACTGTAGTGGAGTAGTGGTTCGCCCGGTGGATGTGCACAGTTGTAAAAGCATCTGAAGGAGTTTCTGGATTGTACAGGACRTGAGGAGGGAATTTATATTCCTCCCRCTCAGCTTCAACTGCCATGAAATCAAGTGTGCCCTRAACRAAAATATGTGGGYGGTTGTAGCATGMAACCACAGGATCATGACACTGTCCGAATTTCATGGGARCTATCTTGATCCATTTTCTTCAAATAWCTGTTACAATAACTGTCCGGATGCRTCTTGTGTCYACCGTAATGAGAACGGGGCTTTGTTAGAGTGGTATCAATTCAACTAATCAAAYCCSCTGCATTCGACARAYRYCTTGGATAACATTTYCGAGAGGCARGAAAGCCTTRTCTTCCGGCAACTTCGAGGCTGCAGGATTYTCYGTGAAAACMGATCCACCGGCCGATCCTTGCACATRGCTAYCCAGCCAGCRGCTCCATRGTGATAAATYCCACATCYACTCTCGCGGAGTTGGCATGATGTGAGAAGTTGTCCGGAGAAATTTCGGGAATCGTAGAGCTACTATTTAAGATCATCCATTGGGATAGCGTCACATCTGTCGTGACTCATCCAAACTTCCGGGGGAAGTCTGTGGCACATCCACGCCATACTTCCAGAAATTGTGAGAATTCTCGAGGTATGTGGCAGGGAAGAAGTTGAGTACCCTGTACCTTGGATGGATTTTAACATAAAATGTTAGAAAGACCCTTGCTTTTTGTCCTTGTTTCGCAGGACCAGTAAAGGCAATCCGTCGATCATCATGCACGTGGCCATCTCTCTGATCGACAYGATCAATCTCTGAAAGCTGTAAAAAAGAAAAAAACAATAATTATGAATTTGACAGTTTGAAAGCTGTATTGATTTTTCATCAAGTTGTTTGCGTCCCTTAGGGAGTTCACAACATAGGTTTGTTGTTGGAGAGTATACATAGCAACTTTGAAAGTTATTGATGCTAATGTAGTGTTGTGTGATCGTCGCTCCACTTTTCAATATATTTTTTTTACTGTAATGGACGTATGAGAGCTTTCAAACGCGGAATGAAACTATCTATAGCAGATATATCCCAAGTTAATAGTACGCGCCTCTGTTGAATGCGCTGTTTTTTTTTTTTCTACCCCCAATGCGCACACAGCGATTACACCAATAACGACCAACCACAGCAATAATCATTTTCTGCATCACCACAATGGCAGAGAACCAAAGCCCCTCCCATCACCATGGTCAATTTTTGGCCGCTGTCGGTGCAAATAAATGCTGTTGGGGGTTTACACTCTTCTACTRCGGCCAAGGGRCCTAGGAGATTRGCTGTGTACAATGGTGTAGATCATAAATTAGTGCTCATAAGCTTTTCTTTATGTTGCCGAGAAAGGGCATGATTCTGTTCTGTGGCCCAGTTTCTGATGCAGAACATTTAAAGTTGAAGATCCATGGTTTTTGTAAGCATGTGCGCCCCTTTATTTYGGTTTGATGAGGACGTATTCTAACAGCTTTTACAAGCTCCCTTYSSCCCYTTTTSTTCTTCTTTTGAGTGTTCCCCTTAAAAACATGAGCCCCCTGGCGTGATATGATTATCCGGGACACAGCATACTGATCGAATCACCTAGTGACTCGAACGCCTCTTCTCACCATCACCCAACACCCGTCATCATTTCTGATAAAAAGAAGAAACGGCAAAGCCACGTGTGTGTTAAGAAGAAAGAAGGCTCATACGTTATAGGGAACTACGGGGCACAGGAACCCAACGTTGACCCACATTGGAATCCAGTGTAAATATGTGTGCATTGGTTCATTAGCATTTTGAGACACAGGATTGAATCGCCTTATAGAGAAGGTAAGGGGTTTTCTTTAGTTGATTCCGGGGGTTTCCCGAATTGACAATGAACGGTGCAGTCCTTGAAACCMGCCGATCAAAACTGGTTCCGTTCGGTACATATACAATCTCATACTGAGGCGCGCATTACCATCGGTAGGTATATGGATGAGCACACTGAGTTGAATTGTCTCCAAGGGGCATTAGATGACTAACTAGTTGACTCGACGAGTTTCAGAAGGGTAAGCCATTTTTTCAACCGAGGGACCCGTGATTAGTTAGGCAGGGCATGTCATCAGATGCCTCCCGGAGGTAGTAAGATTATCAAGTGTCAGGTGATGTGTTGAGTGAGGGTTTTGACGGAACACGAGGAAAAGGCGTGTGTGTATGGTATGTACTGCGGAGTGTGGAAGAGGCGTGGGCTTAGGGGCTTCTGCCAGTCTTGATTTGGGGTGGGGAGGTGAGGGCGGAATTTCGGAATTCGGGATACACATCTCTGAAACAACATCAAGGCTGCATACAACAGCCATAGTATGACTACAGCGGATCACGCACAAACATGAAATCAGTCCTCAAAGCATATTTTTGACCCTGGACAACATCCTCGCCGCTATGCCATAACCCACGCTGTTGGAAAATGAGGGCACGACCGGGCAGAGGCTGGACATCATAATAGTAATCATCTGATGCACTCCAGAAACGCGTTGCGCCGCCTTGGAGACCTGGTTCGCCGAGATAGATCTGGAGAGTGAGAAGGGAGGTGCGGCCGTCGGGGAGGTGGAGCTGGGCATCGCAGTGTTTGCGAAAGTAATTGCCCGGACCGTAGCGGAGGAATGTTAGGCGTTCGTTGAGGCTGTAAATATAACATAATGAGTGGTAGCAGCGGGTGCGGGCTGTTGGTAGTTACCCGAGTAGTGTGTAATTGCCATTGACATTTGGACCGATGATGGCTCGGCCAAAGCCCGAGTCAGAGTCAGAACCGGATGCAAGATGCTGGATGTCGTGTGTGTGTGGCAGGAGCTTCTGGAAGAGGCTAGCAGCAGTGGCGTGGTCAAAGCGGAGGATGCGCTGGCTGTTGCGGTAGTCGGTGTCGATGATGTGCTGTGATGGAGCGAGGCCGTAATGGAGGGCAGCCTGGGACCAGTCCTGGTCTGACTGGGCGAGGGCGATGAGAGCCGCGCATTCTTGTTGAGACAACAAGTTGTCGATGATGTTGCAGTAGTAGTGAGGCAGTGCCATGCATATAAGCACACTCGCTCTCTCACTTGGCTATATGCGTCATCTCATGGCTCTTCCCCCACGCAACGAGGTTGAGCTCACCCGCGACAGACTCTTCTACGTCCTCGAGTACCTCTCCACCCTCATTCCCCTCCACTTCCCCCGCCCCCTCCGCCTCGTTGTCCATGGCGGTGCCTGCATGCTACTCCACCATGGCCTGCACGATCTCGCTCAGCGCCAGGCCAAGCTCACCCCCACCACCCCCCCACGCCAGACAACCCGCGACGTCGACTACATCGACCGCTCCTTTGCCACAGAGCTCTTCCAACAGCAGGGCATCCCCGATGCGTCCCAAAAACTCCAGCTCTGCATCCACCAGACCGCCATGGCTCTCAAACTCGGTGCTGACTGGATGAACAGCGACGCCGACATTGCTCTCCCCATGGCTACCGCGTATGTCATTGTCCCTCTTATCGTGCCTCGTCGTGCTTATCGATTGTCCAGTCCAAATGGGAAACGGTACGACCCTATCTACGACGCCTCGATCCAGAAGAACAACGTCGATCTCCACACTATCTTCACCTCCAAGAACGGCAAGCTCACCCTCGTCAGCGTCGCTCCCTTCTGGGCCGTCGCCCTCAAGCTCGTCCGATACACCAAATGGGACCCTGGCGATATCTGTCTCCTGCTCAAGTGAGTCGTCCTTTCTCGTCTGTATGGTTTCGTCAAACCCCGTGCGCGCTGTTTCCCTATTTAGACGCCAGATCATATTTAGCGCCGTGGGGTAGAGAAGGGCGATAAGCGCCCATTCTCTTCTCTCGAACAAAAAAAAAACAATGTATATAACCCCCRGCACAATCCACTAATTGATCACCGATAGATATGGCACCTTCCTCTCTGGCACTCAATGGACAGCCGACATGCTCGAACGTTGGCTGACTACCTATTGCTGGACAATGGGCTATGCCCACTATGACTCTCAACGCAGAGCCGACATGCACAAACGCATCAACCACGCTATCCAAATGGTGTGGTGTTCCTCACCAACAACAAAAACAATAACTCCAGACACCGAGCAACACGCCTTGAAGAAACGTGTCAGCGCAGACACTGCCATGGGCGTTGGCGGACTCGACAAGGCCCATGCGGAATGGGGCGGAGGTGATCGGAGCGGTTGGGAAGCGACCTTTGAATGGAATTGGACAAAGGCAAATTCGCCGCCGAGGCAAATCGGACTGCATCAGCAGCAACTTTCGTCATCGCCTCAACCATCACCGGCTATGCATACACATCATCACCCGGTGGTCATTTCGCACTCGGCCATTCCACCCCCTCCGCAGTTGACTACTACTACTACTACTACTATTACGAGTCCGCCTCCAGCATCTAATATTCGTCATCATCACCATCAGCGCTCGTCGATATCTCATCTCTCACCACCGCCGCAGAAAACATCGCATCATAATAATAATACCACTCATACGTATACCCATACTAGACAGAGTCACCATGACTCGCATTCACTCTTGCTTCCGCAAAATATCGCCGAGTGGCGGGTGGAGGATCGAAGGGATAGTAGGAGCCGGAGTAGAGGGAAAAGCAGTCACAGTCGGCGTTCTAGTCCAAATGACATGATCGCTGCTGGACGACGAAGGGATGTGTCGAGGGAGCCAGCAGAGGTGTATGTCCCGCCTATGGTGGATTCGGATTATGAGAATTCGGATCAGGGGTATGGTGGTGGGTATGGCTATAATGATGAAAAGGTGGATTATGAGGGGCAGCAGAGATTGCTGAGTGTTCCAGGTGGTGTCAAGACGCGGCGACATAAATCATCCCATTCGCATTCGATTCATTATCCTTCTCCTTCTCCGACTCCTCCTTCTGCGCCGCTGGCCCCGTACCCTGGTTTAAATTACCCTGAAGATTTCGATCGGCAGCTCGGTTCGTTGCTGTATCAGAGTTCACGAGCGGGAGYTCACCACCAGCATAACCACCACCACCATCACCACCACCATTCATCATCATCATCATCATCGCTATCGCGTCATCAACCGCAATGGCGCGTAGGCGACGTTGCTGCTGCGGCTGCTGCGATACATAAATCGAAGGCAACGGCTGGTGGGGAGAAGAGAAGGAAAAAGGAGAAGAAAAGAGATAGGGATAGGGATAGGGATAGGGATAGTAAGTGGTCTATGAGGAGGCTGGGGAGTGGATTTTTTGGTGGTGGTGGTGGTGATGGTGGTACGATTATGATGGTAGGAGGAGGAAGAGGGAATGGATCGAATGGGAGTAGTAGTGAGAGCGGAAGTGAGAGTGAGAGTGAGAGTGGGAGTGAGGATGACGAGAGGCCTGTTATACCTGGGATGGTGTATCCGAATCAACCCTCGCACCATCATCAGCAGAGCTGGATGTCGTCGCCTTTGTTACAACCACCACCGCCAGCGCCAGCGCGACAACGCCGACATGGACATGGGCATGGGCATGGACATACGACTATGGCTACGRCTACGACGGCTGCTGCGCTTGCTGCTGCTTCGGCTGTGACGGGTGTTGCGGCTGTGGGTGTTGCCTCTTCTCCCTCAACGATGACGACGACGACGACGACGACGACGACGACAGGTGTGATACCACAACAATTTAGACATATGGTTCATCCGCATGCACATGGAAATAATTCACAGAATCAGAGTGGGATGGTGGTGATGCCGGAGAGTGGTGGTGGTTGTGGTGTGGCGGCTATTCAACCGCATTTGAATGCGTTGGGATTGTATTGACTGCTTTTTTTTGCGCTGCTATGCGGACTTGCTTTTTGTATTTGTGTTGGGGATCATGCAGAAAGAAAGAAAGTAATGAAGTTTTTCGTGTTCTTTTAATGCTGGCTATTTTTTATGCGTTTTTTGTTCTGTCAAAGTGTGTGTGTGTTTTTGTAGCTTTATGCATTCGAGATTGGATGATCGATTTTTGATTTGCCTTTGTATGTTGTAAATTAGGATATCGACTGAGGGAATCTATGTGACGTTGAACCAGTGTCGTTTCTTGACTTCAAGAAAAGATGTACTTGTGTGATATTATCCCCTTCTTCAAGGAGCCTGGAATGCTTTTKGGGGACACCAGTTCTATCGATAGGGACTATTTGTAACCCTCGAAAAAAATGCTCTCGGTCTTTTTATTTTATTTATTTTAATTGGATTCTTGGCGGGGCGGATTG
Organism: Lepiota subincarnata; assembly: GCA_023014305.1. Taxonomy (NCBI): domain Eukaryota; kingdom Fungi; phylum Basidiomycota; class Agaricomycetes; order Agaricales; family Agaricaceae; genus Lepiota; species Lepiota subincarnata. The sequence continues at coordinate 132,587 of JAECYV010000035.1, forward strand.
AAGGTTTTTGTTTTTATGAGTTTGGACGAAAAGTCCTGCTCTGTTGATACATCCCATATGTAGTTTACTCCCTATATTCTGTGATGGTAGACGAAAAACAAATCTGGGTATTAAGGAACACATTTCTACGCCGCCTTCCTCGGCCACACCACTCACCTACCCCTTTTGCCTGAACACTTCCCTGTCGAATAGGTTTCGTCCAGCTCCTTATCCATATCCCGAACTCTTTTGACTSACACTCCATGCCGAAATACCCTTATGGCCTGCGGCCACTGCGCCTACTCGTTCAGGAATGGTTCGGGATTACTGCTAAGCCTTCCTCTTTTTGACCAAGTGATTCACAAGTGTTACACCGTGCAATATAAATCAACGGACATGAACCAAGTCATGATTTCAGGCGTCTCGAGCACATCGTTCACAGCTAATTTCCAAAAAAGGCACCCTATACCCCGCTGTCGTATTTCTGGCTCTCAAATCTTGGTTTTATTCGATATTCCCGTAGCCAGAAACATAAGAGCCACCATTGTCTTGGATAGCCGATAGCGTCCAGATCATGCCCTCCACGACCGATATGCGCCTAAAGTCACGAATAATTAAATTAAATTGTTTTTGTGGACAATGGATCTCTCGCTTTCTCTCTCTGGATCTCGATCTTGATTAAGGCCTCAAAAGCTCAAGAGGTTGCACGCGGTTTGATTACACCTGTGTAGAGTCACACTGCGCAGTCACTGCCCAGCCATCTTGTACTGTACAGTTGTTTTTTTTGGTCTTATTCCGTCCTCCCGGGAATCCCACCATTCCTCAATATGAGAACTAACTTACACCCAACTGGCTGCATCAGCTCTCTGGTGGCTGGGATCTCGATGGAATACATAAACCCTTCTGGGAGTTGCGATATACTGTACATACCGTTTTGAGCATTGATTCAACGGGCCGATTCTGCCACTACTGTCCCACCTGGAAGCGGGATGCATTATGTTCCCCCAACTTGGAAAAATTAGATTTTGTGGTTGTTCACCACCAAGACCCTGACGATCGTCATGGTCTAAGAGTTTGTTCGTTTCCGGCAGATATTAGGAACGAGCGTTTTTCGGCCACCCGCTACGGTCTATCGAGAATGCCCCTCCTTCCCCTAAGTGTCAAGGAAGCTGTTGACGATTTTACGTGGCTTCCCGAGGGCCCTGAATGACATCTCGGCAACAGAGGGAACAGAAACACGTTCCAACCCGATACCTGTCTCTTGTCATAGAGTCATAGGGGCGTCTGTGCATATGWACCATAATAGGGGAAGGGCAATCGGAATGCAGGGTCGTGAGATCTCTCAATCATGGAGCCCACCTCTCCAAAGGAAGCCTTATCTTCTCCTGATATTTTCATGTATCAATTATGGCAAACCCCGTAGGTTCCGTAAGRTGCTGTCTGATACAGGGTTCCTGGAATCCCCTACTCTCATGCATCAGTAGTTCATATGCGAGGCATGCACATGGCACCAAACTGACCGAAAGATGCTTCCAAGTCCGACTTCTACACCAGAGAGCTACATAGCATTAATGAGTGGTAGAGATAGGTGGCTGGCACTTTTTGCCCATCTGCCGGCAACTCATTAGCCGAGAAAATTCTTCGTAAGCAGAACTTACGGATGGATCTTTCCATGGATAGGTGCCTGAGGGACTAGGCGAGGGACCAAGAAAAAGGGGGTTGTCCTGCCAACTCGACATATTATGCCCTGAGGGACTCAGGAGGCGTCGATCCAGGTCTTGTCACTGATATTTGCCCAGATCCATGCCGGCCTCCTCTCGAGGCTACATCCCCCCCTTTTTTTTGGTGTATTAATCTAGAGCGGATTTGTAACATCGACGTTGCTGAATGGGGAACAAGGCATTTGTTTATCGCTCAAATCGGCTGGCACTAGCTGCGCAACTGACGGCAACTTTGTTGACAGTTTATTTGAATTGGTTACATTTCATTGAGTCGTGACGATGTCCGCGAGGATGAGACAACCAGTCAGTTGACTGGATTTAGGTGATTAGATGACATAATTCAATGACGACGTTCGTCCGGATTTGTGGGGTGGGTATGATAGTTGTTATAGGGAAGCAAGGCGCGTAGAGACGGAGGGGACCGTCGGTACAATACAAAGATATACAATATAAAGATTAGCGAAAAGAGGGAGCCTCTTTGAAAAAAAAAGAAAAAAGGAGAAAATAAATACATTGATATAGATCATGCTCTGAAATTAACCCGGTACCACGACCTGACTTCGGATTATTACTCTTCACGTGGTCCAATCCAGAATCACCTAGATCATATCGCCTTCCTTTAGGTGTTGTCGCAATATTGATTCTCTCACTAGAATTATACGTCATTACCAATGCTTTGAGAGGGTTCCAAGGAACACGCGTACCGCCGATAAGAAGAACCGTCATGGATTTAATATCCTGAAACAGCGGAAGGGAAGTTAGGGGAGCGTCGCCTGTGAAGCGCGGTTCAAACGCACAATGGCTGAGGTCTCATAGCACATGAAAGGGCGTGCAGCCGGAGACAACCGTTTCTGTAGTCATGTCGTAGGATGGTATCGGAATCAATGATAAAAGCGGATACAAACTTACATGATAGGATCKGAACTTATCCTTGAAGTCTGCAATCCGACGTATATTATTCACGAATTCTGGTTAGAAGATGTGTGAGAACTGACATTTGGTAACGTGGGGAACATCATTTGGAGCGTCGCCATAGCTAGGGACATAACGCTTTACCTGGACGCCAGAGGTAAGCGTCGAAGCTAAAACATCTCTCTACAAGGGCGGAAGGAATTACAATTAATGGTTAGTAATAATCATCATTAGTCGAACATTGAGGATGATTGAGAAAAATAAGATCAACCCACTTTATTGAAAAAGAGGATGAGATTAGCTCCTGCTAGCAAGCGGTTTGCACAGATCTCCCGCCACAATGTCAGACTGTCCTCCTGTTGGCACATATACATCGAACCTGTTTCAAAGTTAGAGTTGAAATGGGCGCACCAGTCGGTTAACGCGGGGATCTTCTTCCAGGGTTAGRTTGAAGGCAAGAGGAGCAAGGAAAAGAATAGCTTGGACTAGTAGTGTATCAGATAAGTTACTTCAAATAGAATAGTGCTCAGCTTACCATCGTCAAAGTAGGGTACCCACGATGCTCTCTGTTGACGTGGTTCATGTAAGTCTCAAGGGGGGGGAAGGGGCAGCTTACTTGACTTCTGCTTCCACCGACGTCGGTGATAAAAACATCAGCGCCGACCTCTCCGCCCCTTTCTACAGTGAAGTGGTGTTCTTCGACACCAATGGTCCGGAGCCGGGCACGGATAATGTCAGCTATTCAACTTGCATGAGACTTGGGCACGACTTTARAGGGRCGCCTTACAATCAGTGGGTGCATAGTTAGCCGAGGCGATTCGCCCGGCGTCATTCAGGAAGCTGAGGTTTGACTCGTGAGCAGACGAGGCCCATTCCACCATAAAGCTTTCACTTACAATCCAGGCGTTTCTTCTAGCTTAATCCCACGATTTCGTAGGACATCTCTGACCTCCTGATTCTCCCAAAGCCAAAGGATATCTTCCCGCTGAGCGTTCAACGCAGAACTGGGATCGCCKTCGCCATTGAGCAGAGTATGTGACCGCCTCCTTCCTCCCAATCCCGCTGCACTTGTCATGGGGGTTATAAAATTGCCGCCGGAACTGGCACCATCGTTTTGGGACGAGGCGTTCGGGGATGTCTGTCCACTCCGTCGGGCCTGCAATAGTGCTTTCCAACCGCTTCCAGCGCGCACACAGATGTCTTTAGTGGGATTATTTGTCTCCGGTGCGAGCATTCGCATGAGGTTGGTTTCGATGACGAATAATGGGGAAAGGCTAAGCCGAACCCTCGCAAAATGGCGCATTACTAGGCTGGCCTCCAGCGTCGTGGGCGAAGCAGCCTCCCATTCGGATTTGAGGGTGTCAATAACAGTGCGAATGTTACTTGAGGGTTGTGATTCAGGGGAGGACTAGGTATTCGGCAGRGAACTTACTTGATAAGGTTGAGCTGTACGATTAAYTTCCATGTCGCCCTTTCGGAATCGAAATGGTGAGGTGAAAAAGCGAGTTGGAAATCTGGAGCAGAATAACAAGTTTATCAACAGGTCAACCAGAGACATTGAACACCCTACTTTTCAAGACAGAGCTCTGGAAATCGTTCTTATGAGCCTTCGTTACCAATAACACCCCGAGGACGTACCTTCCCGCTCTCTGACTGACCTTTGGAGCAATAGTCAGCCATCGGTACAATCGCAATCCAACTTAGACACGCACCGAGGAGTAAGATCTTGGCTGCCTTCTTCCTTCGCTCTAAGACCTTCTTGGTCTCCAAGAGGCTCTCATCAATCTCCTTGCTCTTTCTCACAGCCTCCTGCAGCATGCCGACTCTCAAAGATGCTTGCTCCTCTGTCTCGCCAGGCATCGGAGCACTTGTCCATCGGGCGTAAAACGGGTTTGTAGTGGGAGATGGCGGCGGGGATGTTGTGGTGGGGGGCGGCAGCGACAGACGTCTCGAGTGAGATGCATGCGGTTGGGCAACCATCGAGTCTTTCCGAGCAGTAGTCGTCTAGTCGTACTCTGGTGTCCGGGGGGGGAGGTACGGGATGGAGGAAAAAACAAGAGGTGAGACACTGCAAAAGTGAATGATATGCAACAGATTCTCTCATATATTACACATTTGTAAGTCGTGACCAGTCGACGATTGATGACTGCCAATATCAGTTCCCACATGGGGATATTTGATATATCCTGGGATACGTGCAACCGCCACAGGGATGACATGATCCAGTCATGATGCAACCACGAGACTCCCAGAACCATCGGCCGGGATTTTCAGGATCTAGCGATTCTTAAAAGATCCGAAAGTGTCGTCTKGGTGTTTTCCACYAGTCTAAGCTATATAAATGAGTAGGGATTAAATTTTGTTTACCGGGTCCCCAAAACATCAAGAAAAACTTTCAACATGTAGTCAGGTCCTCACATCTTGACTTCTGCGTGCTCATCGGACCTTCAACAACATCAATCATTCTTCTTGTCGGGTAAGCGAAAAAATTTACTTATGAATGACTTTCCGATGAGCCCCCAACATTGATTCCGATATTTTGGTCGCGGCGGGCCCTTCATATTTACGGCTCACCCTTTAAATCAAGACCGCGAAGATGGTGAACACTGGCGGTCAACCTGTACGTTAACAACACATATTGGGTACATATATCAGCGCCTAAACCAAGACAAGGCCAGTGCGCAGTACAAACGCGATCCGATGTGTTAAATATGGATACAACCATTCAACAAAATGACTTTCGATCTGGCGGGCTCCCGAGTAAATAAGGTGAAGTATTGATATGAAATCAATTGGGAGACCCTTGGAAGATGGATCGGGGGATTACAACTCCAATCTAAAAGATGCGCTTAATGATACAAAAATTAGGGTAGAAATGGGAACTCACCACATAGTTCGGCATGTCCACCTAAAGAAGAGAGCCCCAGCAGCAATCACTCAAGGGCTGTAACATAAGAAGGAAGATTTCACGCACCACTTCTAGCATCCTCAGGTCCGCAGCTACACTGCAGAGCATGTATGCCTCCGCCCTACTCAAACCGCGTTCGACTCCAAGGAATTGGATCATATTGCGGACAGCCGAACGTGTGGCTTCTCGGATGTCCGGATCAATGCCGGTGACACAGTAAAATTCAGCTGGGTCGTCATTTTGGGCAGCAGCAGTCCTCGGGTTTTGAAACTTAAAATGAGGAGTCTGAGTATAAGGCCTATCCTTTCGCACCGTTAGTTTCACGGTTACTTTCATTGGAGTCTCAATCGCCGTTCCTGATCAACTTGGGGTTAGCTGATGCGGCATTTGATCGATGGGCATACCACAAACTTCTAAATGTTCGGCACGATGGAGTTAGGTCAATCCACTTACGAGACATTTGGCCACTCACCTCCATCTCCTTGCGCTGCATGCCCATCCTGACTAGCCGTTCAGTACATAGATACCTTGGACGGCGAGATGACRCTGACCCCCGTGGAAAACAGCGCACCCTCAACTTCGATAGGCAAGAATAGCTGTGATCCAACGCCAAGGTATTTTGTATCGATATTTCCGCCTGTATTGTAGGGGGGYATAGTTGACCACTGGCCTTCCACTCCACGAGCCACACCCAACTGTCCCATGAACGGYCTGAGGGGAATTTTGATCCCCTTCTTCTCGTCAAACCAAGCATAGCCGTATTGCTCCACCTCTGTACGTATGAGTTTCCATATTTTGAGGTCTGGATCGACGAACTCGTCCGCCAAAAGGCCGAATCCAGGAATGATGGCCGTCCATCCCCAGTCTGCATTCTCAATGCTGATAATGTCAACCTGGAGCGTATCTCCGGGAAGTGCGCCTTCAACATARACCGGCCCGTATACCTGGTCAACCTGAGAAAGAACTAGCGCTCCAACCGTAGAGGCCGTCGAGGCCGGTGTTATCTGTCCATTGGAGGCGTCAACGCAATCAAAGCTGATTGTTTCACCCGATCGAACACGCAAAATCGGCTCAATGCTCAACAGAATTTGAGTATACAGTCAAGAACAGTCGGGATACGGAATACCTTTTATCCCATACAAGATGGGATCGATCGCGCCCAATAGAGTGAATGGAGGACATCGCTGTAGGATACTACTGGGTGTGGTGGGCGAGCATGCACACGAGACTCATATATAAGGTCTCTTGAATGCCACTAAGATAGAACTAGAAAGGACCCCAGAGAACGAAAACCCATAATCAGATCCAGAAGGAAAAGCATAATAGATAACCAAGCCCCAGTAATTAGATCATCACTCTCCAGTCATCAACCGATTCCAGTCAATTCTTCTCTCCTCCCTTTTTAAACCTGCTAAATCTACCAGATGTCTCATAGTCGGCCGACCATGTGGACAGTTCCACGGCTGGTCCATGGTCCCCATGTGCCGCACCACCTAAAAAGCCATCCAATCAATTCGAAGTCTCCAAACCATAGGGGCCGATACTCACGTTCAGCATCTGGTGCCGGTTCAATGGCATRCCRATCATGATGCTCTTCCTGCAAGCTCTCATAGCGAACATTGCTCGTGCTTTGGAGCACCTGACCATTTGACCACTGGGCCTATCCCGCATTAGGTGGATGAGCTCTTCAAGRTCTACATCAACGGTCAGTGGGAGTKATTAGCAGAGAGATCAAAGAGGTAGTTACCYTTCACATCGAATAYCGTTCCCTTGCTAACGGGCTGGGCAAGAATCCTTAATCGGCTGCCCGAAAGAGCTGTTTCATCTATGTCAAGTTCGAAGCCATTTTTCCTGAGAACATCGATGTTTTCCGTGGCAACCAACTCATCAGCTGCTGTGAGCTCGAGAGATCGARCGCTGTGCAAGTTAACATCTCAGCGAACAAACATAKTGAGTGACACAATCTGTGATGAGCGGCTCACCTAAACAACTTTTGTGATTGGATRTTCGTTGTTTGCTGTAGAGTCTCAAAGTTATATTTCTCGTCCGCGGCGTGTTGRTCTACGATGAACAAGTCATCCATCATGTGAGATGAAGGYGGGTCTGCCTTCTCCCGYCTAGCAATGATGAACCCAAGATTGAATTGCCCAACAACGTCCATCGTGGTAAAATCTGTCTTGTCGATGATACGTGAGAGTACCTCTGCGGCCTTAGCTTCATCCTCGGTGTTCAACAATCCGGCATCCCCGAGGATTTCAGTGTCGTTGCGTGAAGGTGTRATGCCTAGCYGCTCTGCTTTTTTSAGCTCCCCCAGCATAGCCCAATTGGACTTGACCACGTCGATATCGAACTTGAGTGTAATATCATTTCCCGTGCCGCTACGGATGATTTCTGGACGGGGCACTGGTTCTGAGCTTCGGGATAGAGCTGAGCCCGATGATATACTCTGCTGAACAGAGCTCAACACAGAAGACGTGTCCAGCTCGTCGATTTCAGCTTCATCTTGCGATGCGCCACCTGCCCCAATCGATGCGAGTGGTTGAGGCTGGCCCGTTGTGGGCGGAGATTCTTCTAGCGAGCCAGTTGCATCCGGAACATTCTCCTGAAACGGTTTGGAGCTGGACCCTGAAGGTGAAGAGGGCGCTCTGAGAACGTCACCCGCCGAGGCATCTCCCTGCTCACTGGAGTCACTATCAGAAGCATCTCCTCCTTCTGCTTGTCCCTGAGCGTCAATGGCCTTGGATTGGCTGCCCCTAGACGCAARCCCAGCCAGAAATTGGTGCATGCTCAGCTGCCCCTCCCGAACCTTCCCTCCAGCCATCAAGGATTTTCCCCGACTAACCTGACCAGTAGATCGYCTTGGCGCTCCAGACTTGAGAACATTCAAGCGGTGCACACTCGATTCAGTTTCACCCGGCGGGAAAGAAGACCCCCCATGTCCCAAGGACACTTTGCGCTTCTTGCGCGCAGGTCCTACTTCATCGGTTTCCTGCTCATGGTCAACCTCCATGGGCACACCCTCGTCCTGCTCCACCCCAGTGGAGCTGTCGCTATTACCCTTCACTCCATTCTCTGGATCCCGATCGAATGGGCTGCCAGGTCGTGCAATACTTTTGGAAGGTGGTGAAAAGTTCCACGATGCTTGTGTAGTGTCAATTATAACTTCGTGAACATCATCACCGCTATCGCCCCGCTCGACTTCTTGGTGGCGGTTGTGACATGTACTTTTAGACGTTTGTTCGGGGGTTTTGGGTGCGTCGTGGTCGGCTCCCATGTCAGCTTCTGCTCGGGGTAGGTCATCTTCAGGATCAGGAATGAACAAGGGAAGTTTGGACTGAGGGTCGCTAGTCTCTTCAGGGATTTCCTTGGTGGCGTGGGGCTGGGTTGAATCGGGGGGCTGGGAAGGTGTGGATATACATAGGACATTCGCCCGCTGATGGTTATTCGGCTCGTCGTCCAACGAAGTCACACGTCGATTAGCCTGCAACATATTGTTCGTAACCGTCAACCTCGACTGGGCAGTCGGAAGGCAGCCCCGGGAAGTTTCTACATTTTTAGACTGCGTCGGTGCAACGTCAAAAGTGGATCTTGCGGGACTAAAGTGATGTTCAAGCGCCAGCTATGCTATCATCAGTTCAACGGCGGGGCCAGTGAGGGGGTAAGGGTACCTTGAGAGCGGCGATCAAATTGCCTTCACTATGTAAAAATATCGTCCTCTTGTCTGGTGAGACATTGATATCGCAGGCGTCTATACGAGCGTCAAGACAGCCGCACACTAGCTGAAAAGAGAATAYATACGTGTTGGCAAAATGAAATCTGCAATTACGAGGGGCGATTGRGTAGGGTTAAACGATCGGTAAACCTCGTTGAAAGTTTTTTGAATCTGAAGCAAATATTTTTCTATGATTCCTAGCTGAGTTAAGAAGGCGGATAACCCACTTTGTTGAGCGTGCATGGTCGGCCATTGACATAGAAGAACTGTCGGTCCGTCCCCGCTCGGCCGCAAGCAACACTGAACTTGGAAATCAGACCCCGGACGCGTACTTGAAGTGGTTCATCGTCGGTGGCAGATACCTTCCTTGAACTATCAGGCGTTAATTCTTGATTTTCTCGGCGGGTCAAAGCATCACGTACACACCGCTTTTACTGCCTCTCTCCCGTTCTACCTCTATTTCTAGATCCARATCTACGATATTATCGAGAGATTTCGGGCCCCACAGCGTAGAGGCAGAAGCACGTATTGAAGGTGCTCCTTGGGTGGAAATCAAGTGGGATTTTGACCCGCTGTCCAATTGATTGGTAACAACCAAACGAATGCCTGGTCCCGTCGCACAAGGAAGGAGTGCATACGCGTTCAAGAGTCCCAGAGCTTTTGCGAACTCTCTCTTAATGTTCTTTTCGAGTTCCTTGCGACGAACTGGGAGGGGATGGAACAAAGTCTTCAACGTAACGGTCGTGCCTTTCTGAACCCATGTCATAAATTTGAAAGCTGTTTATGGAGAAAGAGCGTACCGGTCGTGCAACCACTTTCCGACTTTTGACCTTACCACTAGCTTCCAAGTTTATACAAGTCCCSACGGGGGGATTRGTCGAAGTTGTTACTTGCACCGATTGGCATAGCGCGCATAGGGAAGACAGGGCCTCGCCGCGAAAGCCAAACGTTCGTAGCATTGTAAGATCCGCATATGCAGCAAGTTTAGATGTATGATGCTTCAGTCCTATATCACAGACATTAGGCGCAGAAAGACCGCTACCCCATGAGCGCACTCACATACCTATAGATTCATGATCCTCTTCCGCGATTCCACAGCCATTGTCGACGACCTCAATGCTTGTTAGACCATACTGCTTAAATTTTACCTCTAGCACCCGTTTAATATGGAATTGTCACCCAAATAGATATAGCTTACCGATATTTGTCGCACCTGCATCGAGGCTGTTCTCAACGAGCTCCTTGACTGCGGTTTGAAGATCGATAACAACCTGGCCAGATGTTATGCGGTGTATGGAAGTCTKWTCTATCGGCTTTATGGCGGAACGAGCRGCAGYGGTGCTGCCTTGGGACATGGACAATGCTGGTTCAACTGCGTAGCTGATGGGAGCGGAWGGTCATGTGACCCTGCCTCGGGCTGGCTCTTACGCGACCTTGGCTAGTGAGATCACGCAGATCCTTTCATTGATCAGGGCAACCCAGGTTATATGTAGTACCCTCAATCATAGTTTTAGCTTCTCTAAACTCCAACATCATGAGCCCCCATGTCCACCTGGTCACCCCCCTCCATAGCCTCAGCACTCAGACTATTGTCAATCTCTGTGACCACATCTCTGATTCTATCAAAGGCATCCTGAGAGAGAATGCTCAGATTCAAGTTACCTTCAAATGCCCACCATTKAGAATCCAGACAAGAAAAGGGAATTCAAACTCACCAGTAGCAATATCGCTGGAGTAGAGATGAGTAGATAATCCATGACRGCTCAGTCCCCATAAGCGAGGCAAGGGGCACTGAGCAGACAACTCGTTGAATAACTCATCTGTGTATTCACCAGCTGCAGGTGAAGCAGCAAAAGCATCATCCTGAACATCAATCACAAGCACAGGACTGTCATGTTGTGCCTCAGACACAATGAGATACATGACAGCAAGTGTTGGATGTGGTTTGGGAGTGATGGTAAATCGAAATAGATGAGATGAGAAGTCGAAGGAATATGTGATTRRTGAGATGTAGGGGCCTGTATAGCGGCTAKSTTGTAGYTGCTGACAGGCTGCAAACTGCTTGTGTAGATAGGGGGGCCAGGTGTTGTCATTTGGAAACAGCATGCTAAGCTTGGGTGAGATCAACAATTAACCTTATAGATGCTAGGAACTCTTACAYAGTGGGTGCTTGGAGAAAGGAGGAGAGGGAAGAAAAAGAAATCAACCAATTTGGACATATATAAATAGTGAAGTTTCAATAATATGGAGATTCCGAGACATTATTCTTACTATAAGACCGACAGCTGAGACCTGCATACACCGCCCAACATCTGGTCAGGTTGCCACCGGCACTCAAACAGCCGTCAAGGAGCTCGCTGAGAACAGCCTCGATGCCCGTGCAGCGAATATCGGCAAGCTCTCCTTCCCAGGCGGCAGGACCGGGYGGCGACTCCTTGGCTGGTACTTCGGGACCTGGACGGTGGGACAAGTCAAGTGCTGATGAGACAGCGTGACTCGGATAAAGTACCCTTGTGTAAAAATCTTGCAATCAATTTCAGCCAGGATGGCATTTATTATCACTGGCGCACRCCCATCYCAAACTCTTGAAGACTCATTTCAAGAGTGACTCAATCCAGACCGTCGGTTTGGTGTTCTTGCACGATAGTGCTCAAAACTAGCCCAAACGCCAGACCCTGTGTACTGGTTGCACCAGGCCCGTCTGGGAGAGCACAACCCGCCCAGTCGCCGTAGCCCTAGCAAACATCCCGGGAGGTGAAATTTCATTGGGTCATTGAGTGAATACGATAGCTGTCAATCACCTGCTTAAGCACCCCATTTCCAGTCATGTCCATCTGAAGTCCCGCGCCAGGAGCTCATGCCTATTTTGGTCCACTCTTCGACAACATGGCAACCCCAAATAAGGCTACTGAGTCCAGCAGCCTACTCTACATAGAATAAAATCTCGTTTCCCAGACTACCTTCCACGGTGCTATATCATGGCTACCGCTCCTTGTGAATTCCCCTTGTAAATTTCCACAAGCAAGAGCCAACCCATGCAGAAACTCCTCCACACCACCTTGGTCCTCGCTGGGTTACTCAACGTAGGCGTAAGCCTGTATTTACCGTTCAGGAGGTGAGATCATCATCTTTCCTATTGCTCGCGAATMACGGTGACCATGGATTGAATGGCCRAACAGGGCTACGGTTTGCAACGGACACGCACAGTTGTGCAACCGAAGCTATTCCAATGTCACCGTCGTTGGATCACACGATTCATTCGCGTTCAGCGCAGATCCCCTGATTCGTATGTCTCYACGATATTGGCCCCTACAGGCACTCTCGTGACCCTAGCCCTTCCATTTCCAGTTTCTAGGGACCAGGAAGTGGATATTCCCTCACAGCTTCAGCTTGGGGCCCGGTTACTGCAAGCCCAAGCACACATGTACGTACATTCTGGTAACCTTCTTTGCTTTGAATGCACTCATTTCGGACAGGAACGACGGTGCCTTGCATTTCTGTCATACGAGCTGTGTGAGAACTCATTCCGCTGCTTCATTTTGGGATGGTACCAATGATGCGTCAAGCTACTTTTCGATGGGGGAGCGGTTGTGGATTACCTGAAGAAGGTCAAAACGTTCCTCGACAACAACCCGAACGAGGTCATCACCTTCATATTCACGAATCCTGAAGGCTTATCGGTCAAGGACGTTTGGAAACCCATCTTTGACCAAGCCGGTGAGCACATTTGATATTTTGTTTAAGCACTACTGACCCCCCGRTTAAGGCATAAGCCCCCTGGCGTATGCGCCTCCYCACGTTCCAATGAAGAATTCAGAATGGCCTACCTTGGGTGAGATGATTGACAGTGGGAAGAGAGTTGTTGTTTTCCTGGACAGCGGTGCCGATACCTCGCAAGTTAACTTCATCCTGCCAGAATTTGAGATGGTGAGTTTATGCACTGGTGTTCGAACATGCACAAGGYACTGATCAGAMTAGATTTGGGAAACCCCTTTCAGTGTCACAGATCCGAGTTTCCCATGCAGGGTAGATCGCACGAGTGGACCCCTGTCGACGGCTGATCACTCATACATGATAAACCACTCTCTTAACAAGAATATCATCCCCATTGGAGACGGAGTCATCATCAGTGACCCGAAAGATGCTCCTACGACGAACAGCGTCCCATCGTGAGTAGTCTTTGCTCGCCTTTGATGTGACTAAACTCCTCTACGCTAGCATCATGGCTAACGTTGGTGGTTGTGTCCCGTTCAGCGAAGGCAATCGTAACCCTCAGTTCTTACTCCTCGATTTCATCAACCTCGGACAAGGTTTTGCTGCCGCTAACCAGTTGAACGGAATCGTGTAAGTGAATGACGCTCTGGAAGTAGTCAATTGTGTAACAGGTTTTCACATGTCATAAATGGGAATGATTGAACTTGTGACCCCCTTATAGCATTGACGTTGTTGCCCCTCCACAAGACACGAACACAACAGACCCCTCTAATAATCAGAGTAACGCAGATGCAAGCACCAGAGTTGAACGGTGGAYTTATACCAACGTATTTTTGGTTACGATTATACTTATGACGCAAATGGATCTTTTTTGAGCTGGAGTGAATGTTTCGTGCAAAGCGGATTTTGCCACGCTATCATATCAGCTACTCGACTTATCGCATGAATGCGTCCGCATCGAATATTAAAGTCACTACTACATGACTTGCAGGTATAAGTGTTAATCAGAAARCTACTCGTGGGCGGCGACCCGATTGTTTATTCACCATAGGTCCTTATAAATATTGTACCAAACCCAAAACTGGGACAGTATCTCATCCCTACCTAGCCCTGTTTCATCTCCTTCCCTCGAGTCAATGGGCACCACATTCTCGAAATGGCCCTGTAATCTCTCAACTTCATCTTCGGAGAACCGATCCACCACGATCGTCCTCACAGGACACCCCTCAGTTTGACGAACGGCCCCGATATTAGTCAACACTGTGATCTGTGCCTCCGAAAGTGGCTTACTGCCGCATCCATCTGAATAGACATGAATAGCCTCGAGGTGAGGCGCGTRTTTGAATGTGGRAGGGGCATCYGGRTCGCTTTTGTTGAGCTCCTCTAGGCAGGGCAAAAGCCGCTGGGGTCTAGACCAAAGAACACCGGAAACTTGAATCGTGCGCAGAGAAGGAAGACATTCCAAGATCTCTCGGTCGAACTGAGTACTCCAACAATCAGATGGAGAATAAACGAGCTCCTCTACGTYGTCCAATAATCCTTCATGTGAACGTAATGCACGTTGTGGTCCACCATCCCAGCGGAAATTCAAGTACAACGTGGATGCATCGAACCCGACCATGCAACWGTGGCCTGACGACGTTTCGTRTGAGGTGYACACAACCCTCTTGATTTCAGGGATCCCGGGCTCCTGGCCTTCRCATCGAAGGAAGTAGTCCGAGATGGAGAGTTCTTGAGAGCACTCCCAGAAGCAACGCTTAGTAGCTGGTGGAATTATGATGTGGGCAAGGAATGCACGGAGATGGTCTCCAGAAGCTATCCATGGATCCGAGTCGCCAATCTCGAGGTACCGGAGCGCTGGTAGTGCGATGGCTCGTGCCAATTTAGTTGTGACCACGCCTGCCGCCATTTCGTAGTGTGTAGGYCCAGCGCGAACGATTATYAGCTCTTCCAGAGTTGCAGAGCTCTCCGCAAGGAATGCTAGGAATCCCGGTAAACTTGGCCGKGAATCCCGTGGTTGGTCGTAAAGGATRAAGCAGACCAAGTTTCGGAAGTGATTGTAAGGCCAAGCAGAGATGTTGCTCAGATACACACTCCTTAGGTTAGGCATTTCATCGTTAAAGACAGGAGGKAGGATCGTGGTAACGTCGTCATCAGTGTGTCCGTCCATTTCGAAAGAGATAGATTCCAATAGCGGGGCAGGTCGTTTGAGCATATCCCAAAAGGGAGAATTACGAACCCAGGGGGTGCATACATGGAATTCCCGAAGTTGGGAGCTATTCCGTAGAATCTCATCAAGAGCATTCTGCTGGAGGTTGGCCTCATCTTGTGACTCTGGGGGGAGTGGAGCAGTACAAAAAATTTTGGATGGTATGTCTTTAGACCGGCGGAAGCATTGAAGGGGGATCTCGGCGGGACCATCGTCAAAAAAGACGTGACTCCACAAGGATGGGGTGGACAGTGCCGTCCTCCGCCAGTGACGGCACACATGTGATGCGTGGATACAATCGCGCAACGGGTTGGAGGGTAATGGGAATGGTGTGCCGTTGCGTATTGGAGTTTGCAAGAAGGCAAATATGTTGGCGAGAATTTCGGCGGGTAGGTTATTCAGAGGTGACGTGAGGTTCCGCAARACCTTCGTGTGGGAGATTGCTTCGATGATCTGTTGCTCTGCGGCCTTGAGCTGCGGATGGTCAGCACCACGAGCCCATAATTTGTGAAGGAAYAGGGCGGCATTACCTCATTGATATCAAGGTGGCCTAGGTTGAGACTGCTAGAGCCCGCTCGCCTATTCAGTTCCGGTGTTCCAGGTGCCAATATCCAGGGGAACGATGGTAAATTTTCTAGCTGGGTGGACAAAGAAAAGAGGGCCATGGGAAGAGCGGGCGCGACGATGTTCCCGGAGCTGGTGCGAGTGTGTTAGACCCGCCGAAGCGAGGTATGTGTTGTTCAGATGTAACAGGTACGGCCAAATTTATATATGAGACCCCTCCGGAACTGGCAGCATGCTGGAAATGAGTCAGGCAGAGTCGGGCTGTGTATGATTGAGCGGAGAACAACGTCAGTTTTACTTAACAACTGGAGCACTGCCACCCACTTCACAATGCGTGATGTACAAATCATAGGGATCAGTACATAGGGTCCGGCGTTTGGGCTAGTGTTGAACACTATCGTGCAAGAACACCAAACYGACGGTCTGGATTGGGTCACTCTTGACATGAGTCTTCAAGAGTTTGAGATGGGCATGCGCGAGTGATAATAATGCCATCCTGACTGAAATTGATTGCAWGTTTTTTTACACAAGGATACTTGATTCGAGTCACGCTGTCTCATCAGCACTTGACTTATCCCACCGTCCAGGTCCCGAAGTCCCAGCCGAGGAGTCGCCGACCGATCCTGCCGTCTGGGAAGGAGACCTCACCGATATTCGCTGCACAGGCATCGAGGCTGTTCCCAGCGAGCTCCTTGACGGCTGTTTGAGTGCCGGTGSCAACCTGAACAGATGTTGGGCGGTGTATGCAGGTCTCAGCTGTCGGTCTTATAGCGGTGGCAATGCTGATTCCGGAACTTCCACCAGTGGAGATGAGCAGGGCCAAGTAGTCACGTGCAAGGTCATGATGGGCTATGATAACACTGTCACAAGTCAGATCTTGTCACTCTCTGCTTCGTCTTCATCCGTATCCTGTCTTTATTCTATCTTTATTGCTCTTTAGGTGCTTCATTCCTGTATTATATATTACTGGACCCCCAGCAGGATACCCTCCCGGAATCTTCCTCACCTCAAGTCTTAATTTCCCGCGTACCACAATTCTCACAATCAGATGGTACGCTCTCTCCCCCAACTTGTTCGGTCTCTCCCTAATTCCCTTTCGCAGGCTGTTTGCAACGACTGTGGCGGGACAGTCATTGAATACGATCATGCGGCAGGAAATGGCTTTTGCGTGGCCTGTGGAACCGTCGTGGAGGAAAATACTATCGTGAACGAAATTGCGTTTGGAGAGGCTGCTAGCGGCGCAGCTATCGTACAGGGGTCTTTTGTCGCACAAGGAGCCAGTGCGTCTTCCACCTCAACGGTTTCTATGTTACTCACTCCCGCTTAGCTCGCGCTCGAATGGGAGGTCCGTATGGAAACAGGAGTAATAGTGACTCGAGGGAGCAAACCATYGAAAATGGCRAGTCCACCTGATTTTAATCGGRCTCCATTACGTYTCTAATGTCCGTTYACTTTACCCAGCCACTAAAAAGATCCAGAACATCGCYAATGTSCTCCGCCTATCGGAAGTCGTTGTCTTGGCCGCTAGACGAATGTACACTCTCGCYGTAGAACACAAGTTCACCAAGGGAAGGAAAAGTCTAAATGTGGTCGCTGTCTGCCTCTACGTGGCATGTCGTCAGAAGGAAACAAGAAATTACATGCTGATCGACTTTTCGGACCTTCTCCAGGTAAATTATCTCGGCTCCTCCCCCGACGTGTGCCTCACCTTTTCCCCCTTGCACCAAGGTCAACGTATTCGAGCTCGGGCATACATATCTACAGCTCGTCCAAACTCTTAATCTTCGACTTCCACTAGTCGACCCCTCGCATTATATCTCCCGCTTCGCCGCACTACTCGAATTTGGGGATGAAACCCACAAAGTGGCTACCGACGCAGTGCGACTGGTACAGCGATTCGACCGTGATTGGATGACGAGAGGTCGGAGGCCGGCTGGTATCTGCGGTGCAGCCCTCTTATTGGCTGCCCGAATGAATAATTTCCGTCGTTCCGTGGAGGAGATTGTCCAAGTCGTCAAAATTGCTGATACGACCTTGAAGAAACGCCTCGACGAATTTAAAGCGACACCGAGTGGGAGTCTGACTCTGGCCGACTTTCGGAGCGTGTGGCTGGACGAAGAGATGGACCCACCCGCATTTACCAAGGGGAGGGAGCGCGAGGAAGCGGAGAGGCGAGCGGTGGAGGTTGCTGCTAGTGGTGTGCCCTTGGAGGAGAGTGGGGCAAAGGGCAAAGGAAAAAAGAAAAGGAAGGGCAAGCGTAAACGTGGTGAACATAGCGATGGGGAAGAAGTTGTCGAAACTGGGACCAATACTCAAGTGGAAAATCATTTTGCTCGTGTTCCTTTCGATTCTGCGATTCTACAACAAGGGATACTTGCTGGTACAGTCGAATCTATTGTGGATGCTAACCAATTCCATCAGAGTGAAGATCACAATATAGATCCTGCACTTCTCCAGCGCAGAAACGATATTCCTATCTCTTCCACCGACACGCCGGACTTAACACTACCTCCAACGGACTTTGTGGACGAGACTGTCTCAACGGTATTGGCAGAAGAGGTTTCAACGTTCTTACATAACCCCCAAGGCGCGCTGCTAAGTGAAGCCCTCAACGAGGCTGAGCAACGGCGACTATCACAAATCATGCTGTCGGACGAGCTGGTGGGACTCGACGAGGAGGAATTGGATCGTTTCATTCTTAGCGAGGAAGAAGTCCGAATAAAAGAACGTGTCTGGGTCGAGCTGAATCGAGATTACCTCGAGGCAATCGCCGGTAGGTTTGTTCGCCTCTTGCACTGTCCTCTCCATCGTGTATGGGATGACAGGCGCAGTTTACGTGTTCTTTTTGCTGAACGGATGTCTTAGCCAAGGGCGACCAACCAGATTCGGGTTCAGCAAACAAGAGTCGAAAGGTTCGATTCCGGGTCATGCAAATATTTTCAATGCTTATGTCATACATCCGAAGCAGAAACGGCGAACAAACAAGCCCCGAGATACTTCAACCCCATCTGGTAGCACCGCTGCCGAGTCCGTCCGAAACCTCATAAAAAAGAACCCAAAGTATAGCAAACGTATCAACTATGATGCGCTCAAGGACCTCTTTGTCGATAGCAATACGCCACCGTCGTTCAGCCAGGCCCTCAAAGCTATTGGCGAAGATAAGGATGAGGACGATCTGTATACCATGGATGACAAGAGCGATGACGAAGATGGTGGTCCTTTGGTGATAATCCAGGAGGAAGCTGGGACTGTAGCCGCTTCACAACCTAAACCTGCACAGAAAACGAAAATTTTGGCTACGGAATCATACAATGACCTGGAGAATGCAAGTGATGATGATAAGGATGACGATGAAGCCGCCTGGGAAGACGGAGAGGGAGATATGTATGAACAAGAAATATAAAACCTGGACCCGGGATGAAGTATGCTGTATTCATCTTCCCTTGGCAACGCCCGTATATTGGTATCTGGTTTCCATCATTTTATCATTAGGCAATTGTTCTGTATCATTAACATGGCACAAGTAGGGACTACTGAAAGTCAGAGATAACGCAAATAATGATGTATGTATTCCTATCAAATGTAATGAGTTGAGCAAGGTTGTCGCGAGGCATATGTGAGAAAAACGAAAAGCACGGGGAGGTTCGGGATCGTTTCAACGAGTAGGTTTAGGGGTGATCAAGATTCATGAATCGGTTGCTGTAAGCCCCATCGAGTTCCGATTCCGAAGTGTGCGGGTGGGTCATTCCATGCGATGCTGATTCGGCATGACTGAAGCCGCGTGGGTCGTAGCTGGAAGCCATATCATCTGCACCTCTCTGTGGAAACTGGTTATGAAATGCTTCCAAATTCATCCACATGTTATAGAGGGTATCTGAGCCCGAATTCCGCACGCGTGCATCAGCATCGGCAGGAGAGTGCTCGGGATAAGGATACGTCCAAGTCGGGTGGTCGTGCGTCTGTGAGTAAGTTGGATGAGAGTGTCCATCAGCCTCGAGGATATCATTTGCAGTAAGGGCCTGGTAGCGGCGCACCTGGGATTCCTCTGTGCTTGGATGCCAAGGCCCATGTTCGTAGAGTGGGCTCGAGTCAGAAGGTGAAGAATCCCAACTCGACAGGTCCTCCTCCCTTGGGATCTGCAAGAACCCAGCACAAAATGGACTCAGCTGATATGCTCTCGGTTGATCAAAATCGATATCAACGTAAGAATGCCGATCAGTTTCGATTAGTTTGGACGGCGGGTGCGACTGATAGGGTATGAAGCGACTTGATCGAAAGTCTTGGGCATGGCCCTGAGCTAGAGAATTCTCCTGCCCGGGCACCGACGACACCTGCGAGGCATGTCCAGACTCAGCTGGGCAGGAAACAGCTCGTCTCCAAATATCGTTGTGGGGATTTTCCAGTGTGATCTCCTGCGGCGGAGGCTTCTTCCTTCGATAAACTCGCTTGGGTCGATTGAGAGGCCCCGGGGTATATCGATAGGTCGGGAACATCTGCGAGTGATAACGCTTCTCGGCCTCTGCCTTTTCAAACCACGGCATCTTTTGCTCGTCGGTCATCTGCCGCCACATGTAGCCTGCAAGGCGGGAGAGATCTCGGTGGTCGCTGATGACGTCGCTTGGTACTCTCTGGTGTACAAAGTCGCACCGGAAGAGGATAAAGGCGTTTCGAGGGCGAGGGACATGGCCTGGATTTTGCCTTCGAGCATGAGATCTGGAGTTTGGCCCGAAAAATAGACTGCTGAGATCCGTAGGGGAGGGGCTTGGAAGAGGGGGAAGTAAATTGGGAGACTCGACTTGGCTCTGGTGAGTCGACGACGACAGCACTGAGATGCGTTGGACATGAAGGTGGTCGTGATGGCTTGTTTCTGCTGTTGGAAGGAACATCCCCGCGTTTGTCATGGTAAAGTAGCCCGATGACGGGGGAAGGGGGGAATTTGGTTACGTTGAGCGGAGGCAGGGAGGAAGAGGGGGGCGGAATGTGAGGAGAAGCGATTTAGCTTGGCGGAAGTGGTAATATGCCTGTGAATTATTTAACGGTGGATGTTTCCAGTCCACGTTTTCATGACGATTTGCTGTAAAGCTGGGCAACACTCGGCGATTAATCTCAACCTAAGAGCGAGTAATCTAACGGGCACCCTGACAGCTGACATAAAAGGTGTCGCCACCCGACACACACCGGTTCCATCAACTCAGCTCAATCTTTACCAAACCCGGACGGAAACGATTCAGCCCCATAAATACGGCGTGCTGAGAATTGTCATCGGTTTTATGAATAACAGGCGAGGAGAAGCTAGCTTTCTTTCCATGACCTCCGGTCCTCTAATTCCACTGGAAAGAACTCAATCCAAATGGGAGCACAAGAACACCTAGCCACTTGATCTGCAGCAGTCGCTTGGAATAGAGGGCTACACAACGGGCATTTTGCCATACACATCGAATTCTAGATCTCCGCTTGCAGGGTAGTCCGGAATTCCTTTTGTTCCCCCCTTTAGGCAAGTCTCCCCTGTCGCGTGCCGTTTATCCCTACCGTTACCATAAATCAAGTACTTGCGACAGGTGTGGTTCTCAGTGGCCGTTGGCCGCGTGCAGGCACTTAATTATAGAAAAGAAAAACTTCTAAGCCAGTGGGCCACTCTGATTGATGTGGATAGGGGTGGGGGAGAGAAGAGAAAGCGGAAGGAGGTAAGTATGTGATTCTAGTCTTAGCGAGAAAATTGATCGCTATTTAAACCCAGGGAATAACGACTCCCCCCGACGGCTCTATGTAGAATGCGCTATGCTAAAATCATATTTGATTGGTGACTTGTAAACAGATTTACGAAGTTACGGGATATTATCAAACATATACGGCAATGGACCTACCAACGGCAATGTTAGCCCACTATACTATGCATTGCAAATACTTAATCACCAATACAGTTAAAAGTAGGCCGGAGGTTTCTGTTTTCGGTAAATCCCACGGTGATAAAGAGAACATCTGATTGGCCGCTTAGTGTTCCCATGGGCATGATGTATAGTCTTTGATGACTGCATCATCTCCTGTATGTACTGTATTGCTGCGGACAAACAAATGCAAGTCCTAATTTTTATTTGACACTCGAAAATTGTTGAAATAAAGCAACATGAACATGATTCTGTGAGCCGATTTTCATTATCTTCGAGTTTTGGATTTGGTGCCTCAAAAATTTGGCCACCTCCCTCGGCGCCCCGAAATCCAAAACTAAAGTTATGAAAAAGTGCGGAATGGACCAGCCTCAGAACTGTGACACACAAAGTTGGATATTGGCTGCTAAAGAAGATCTGAAGGCCCTCTAGGCTGACCAAGCTATCTCACACCCCTTTCCGTCTTGTGATGCCTCGGGGCTCACATCGTTGATGAAGTCATGATTATGACATAAATTAAGAGTTGTCCAATGGGTACAGGTGTATGATAGCTATGGACCATGGTCGCTCTGTACTCCTAGCGTCCATCCACCCGCCCTAGGATATAGTAAATTAATCCTCTGTAGATTAACTATACGGGCAACAAAATTCTATTTCCTAAGGTCAATTTAAGTGTGACATGTGTAACGGCACAGATCAGTTCTTATTTATTCACGGGAGGATGCAGTCACATGAATATTGATCGGCTTCGTCCCGCCACTGCATCATTCGAGCTTACTGGTCCATTCCAGCTTTGTCACCTGTGGATCCTGCGTGGTCTCCTGCAACATTTTCCAAGGATTCCAATATATGTGGTGTTCTTTTACGGTGCTCAAAAAGCCAGTTCGAACCCCAGATCCATACTAAATCCTTGAGATAATTTCCATTACGTATTGCGAAGTCGGTGGCAGTGATCCAACCGTGAAGTAAAACTGACGTATGTACCTTGTTTTTTTTTCGGGTCAAATCATTCTAACTCATTCCCAACGCGCTGGTTCCAGAGGATCTGTTATATAAATTTGAACATGGCTACTGTAGCTTAACAACACATACCTCGCCCAGGCGAATTTAACACGTCTGCACCTACTCCCAGGAACAACACTGAGCTCGCTCTTCCCATGACCCTCTTTTCTTTGTCCTCCCGGCTGGAAACATTACCATTGTTCCCCTGGATATTGGCATCTGGGACGCCGAAACTGAATATGGGGGCGGGCTCCAGCAGTCTCGATCTGAGCCACCTTGATATCAATGAGGTAAAGCCGCCCTGTTCTTTCACAAAAATTATGGGTTCGTGGCGCTGACCATCCGCAGCTGAGCGACAGACCGTCGAAGTCATTCCCCACACGAAGGTTTTGCGAAAACCTCACGTCACTGAATAATTTATTCGCCGAAATTCTTGCCAACATTTTTTCTTTCTTGCAAACCCCAATGTGCAGCCGCAGACCATTTCCGTTGCCCTCCAACCCTGCGTGATTTTATCTACGCATTACATTTGTGCCATCACTGGCGGAGGACGGCATTGTACACACCGTCTTTGCGGAATCACACCCTTTTTTGACGATGACCCCGCCGAGAACCCTCTCCGCTGTTTCCGCCTACGTAATACACACCATTCGAAATATTTTATACCGCTCCGCTTCCCCCAGAATCGCAAGATAACGCCAACCTCCAGCAGAACGTTTTTGTTGAGATTTCGCGGAGCAGCTCTCTACCTTGAGAATTCCATGTGTGCACCCCCCTGGGTTCGTAATTCACACTTTTGGATTATGCTCAAACGGCCTGCCCCGCTAACCTATCTCTTTCAAAGTGGATAGACCCAATAGGGAATACGTTGACACAGTCCTCCCACCTATCTTTAACGATGAGATACCCAACTCAAAGACATGTATCTTAGCAACGTCTCTGCTTGGCCGCACAATTACTTCCGAAGCCTACCCGCTCCACCCTTTATTACCAACCACAGGACTCCCGACAAAATTATCTGGCATTCCTTGAGGAGGGCTCTGCGACTCTGGAGGAACTGGCAATAATTCATGCTGGGTCTACGCACTACGAAGTGATGGCAGGCATAGTCACAACAAAGTTGCCGCGGGCCATCGCACTACCAGCACTCCGGTACCTCGGGACTGGCGACCCGGACCCATGGGTAGTTAATGGAGGCCATCTCCGTGCATTCCTTGCCTACACCAGAATTCCACCAGCTACTGAGCGTTGCTTCTGGGAGTGCTCTCAAGAACTCTCCGTCTCGGACTACTCCCTTCGGTGTGAGGTCAGGAGCCTGGGACCCCTGAAATCAACAGGGTTGTGTGTACTTTCTATGAGGCGTCGCCGAGCCAGACTCGCATGGTTGGGTTCGCCACATCTGCGTTATACCTAATTTTCCGCTGGGATGGTGGATTACGACGTGCATTGAGTACATATCAAGCCTTTTTGAGAACGTACTGTAAAACAGCTCGTGTACGTTCCGTCCGAATGCTGAAATATTTATTTTGACCGGAAGACCTTGGAATGCCTTTCTTCTGTGCCCACGATCAAAATTTCCAGCGATATCTGGGCCGAATCCGGCCGGCCCTTGTCTCGCCTAGAGGAGCTCAGCAAGAACGCGAGTGACCCAGATGCGTCGACCACATTCAAATATGCACCTGGCCCCGACTCCCTTCATGTCTATCTAGATGGGAAGAATGTGGTAGCCCCTAAGACGCATTTCGAGATGTTAGCTGCCCTGGGAGTCATCGCCAACCTGGGGGGTCTCCTGTGCGGACGATAGTGGTGGATCGGGTCTCAAAAGATGAAGTTGAGGACCATTTCGAGAATATAGTACCCATCGACTCGAGGAAAGGAGACCAAGGAGGGTTTGGTAGGGATGATATCCTGTCCCAGTTTTGGGTTTGTTTAACAACCTAACTATGATAAATGGAGTTATTGCCAAATGCGTGATCAAGGAGAAGATCGCGTGGCTGATAAGATAACGTGACAATAAAAGTCCCTTGCATGAAAATCTTGTAACCGATTGCGTTTCTTCAGTCAGGATGGCACCGTTAACCCACCCCTCTATCGTTGGTGAGCATCTATCTCAATTCATTAAGTACCTGTATCAACTCAATCTAGATGGTTGGTTCCGCGAGATCTCCTCCCAGTGGCCTGGTCAGGCTATGACCCTTAAGGTCAACAAAATTCTGCACGTCGAAAAGTCGAAATATCAGGACGTGTTAGTCTTTGAATCGGAGACGTTTGGAAATGTCTTGATTCTAGATGGTGTCATCCAATGCACTGAACGCGATGAGTTCTCGTACGGTCATCCCTCCTCATCCCCAGATCAGCTGGTTCCGACACCTTGTAAATCACAGGTACCAAGAGATGATTGCTCACCTACCCCTTGCATCCCACCCCAACCCCAAGAAAGTTTTGGTTATCGGCGGTGGCGATGGTGGCGTAGTCCGTGAGGTCCTCAAGCACGATACGGTCGAACAGGTCGTTCTCTGCGACATCGATGAGGTGAATAGTATGGTCCCGGAAATCCGGTATTCGTGTACTCAAGCAGCGCTTAGGCCGTCATCCGCGTCTCCAAGCAATACCTCCCCCATATGTCTTCCCTTCTTGCTGATTCTCGAGTGATTGTCTATGTTGGCGACGGCTTCAAATTCCTCTCTGAAAACCAAGGGTCTTACGATGTTATCATCACCGACTCCTCTGACCCCGTTGGTCCCGCCGAATCCCTCTTCCAGAAACCATACTTCCAGCTCCTCCACGACGCCCTTACTCCCGGCGGCCACATCAGCACCCAAGGAGAATGCCTGTGGATCCACCTCAACCTCATCAACGATTTGAAAAAAATGACAAGCGAAATCTTCCAGACAAGCGAATACGCCTACACCACAATTCCAACTTATCCTAGTGGCCAAATCGGTTTCATGTTGTGCGCTAAAGCACCTGGGAGAGACCTGCGAACGCCCGTGAGAGACGTCAAGAACACCAGATACTACAATAGGGACCTCCACAGGGCAGCGTTCATCCTTCCTGAGTTTGCCAGGGTACACTTGGATGAAGGGAAGGATATCAGACCCCAGTTCGGCCGTAACGCGAAGGCAGTCGAGGTTGAAGCTGCTGGAAAGAAGAAAAAGAAGGTATTGCTACTTGGCAGTGGATTCGTCGCGCGCCCGTGTGCAGAATATGTTGTGAGGAACCCAGAGAACGAGTTGACCATCGGTCAGTGGATTATTTTAGTCCACGATCGTCGACTGACTGACAACCATCACAGCATGCAGGACGCTTTCCTCTGCAAATGCTATCGCCGAGTCTCTGCCCGCTACCACTGCCATTTCTCTTGATGTCAACTCTACGGAGGCTTTGGAGAAGGCCATCGCCGAACACGACCTCGTTATCTCGCTCATCCCCTACACCTACCATGCCGCTGTCATCCGTGCCGCTATCAAGGGCAAGACCCACGTCGTCACCACCAGCTAYGTTAGCCCCGCTATGAGACAGCTTGATGCCGAGGCCAAGGCTGCTGGGATCATTGTTTTCAATGAGATCGGCCTCGACCCTGGTATTGATCACTTGTACGCTGTCAAGACCATCAACGAGGTTCACGCTAAGGGTGGCAAGGTAGGCTCGTTCGAGCTACTGGGTAAACATATGCACGCCCTAATGATTAACACAGATCAAACAATTCCTCTCCTACTGCGGTGGCCTCCCCGCTCCCGAATGTTCCGACAACCCTCTCGGCTACAAGTTCTCCTGGTCTTCACGCGGCGTCCTCCTCGCCCTTCTCAATAGCGCCTCCTACATCTCCAATTCACAGGTATACAATGTTCCCGGTTCTGAGCTCATGGGCCATGCCAAGCCGTACTACATTTCCCCAGCCTTTGCGTTTGTCGCTTACCCTAACCGCGATTCCACACCTTTCCGCGAGTGGTACAATATCCCTGAAGCTGAGACTGTTGTCCGTGGCACGCTGAGATATCAAGGTTTCCCTGAATTCATCCGTGCACTAGTCAAGTTGGGCTGGTTGGACCAGACGGAGAAGGAATGGTTGAAAGAGGGGATTACGTGGAAGCAAATTACCAAGATACTGGTTGATGCTGGTGCACGTGACGATTTGACTGAGGCGGCGATTGTCGAACGTGTTAAGACCAAGGCAGAGTTCGCTACTGACGTAGAGGCCGAGAGAATTGTGTCCGGATTGAGGTGGATCGGTACACTCAGTGATGAAGTTGCCACCATCCGTGGTGGAAACTTATTGGACACCCTGTGTGCAAGATTAGAAGGCTTGATGAAGTACGAAGTTGGCGAGAGGGATCTCGTGATGTTGCAACACAAGTTTGTTGTCGAGTGGGCTGATGGGACTCAGGTGCGCTTTCCGTTGTTCGGCTCGTGTAATTTGCATTTTTTTGATCTAGATGATAGCAAATCTTGACCTCGACGCTCGAGGCGTATGGATCCACTGCCCCTGGCGGCTACTCTGCTATGGCGCTCACTGTGGGCCTACCTTGTGGTATTGCAACGCAACTGGTGCTGGATGGTGTACTCAAGGAGCCTGGTGTACATGCTCCCTATACCCCCGAGACCTGCGAGTCGATTCGCAAGGTACTGGAGGCGGAGGGGCTCGGGCTTGTCGAAAAGGTGCTATAGATCGTACTTCTCTGTTGCTCGGTACGGCATGAATATAGACAAAACGTTGTGAAGTCGAGTATGGAGACTAGGGGTAACACAGAAAGCAGTTACTCCCTATCAGACATACAGCGGATACGAAACTCTCAACACCAGAGTCCAACGAACGGAGCCCCCAGGCACGGGACGTGGTGGGTTCAGGTCCCGGACCTATTAGGCGGAGGAGGACAGTATGAACATGATGCGATCTTTCGACATTGTTGGAGTATTCCCAAAAGGAGTTGTGATAGAGTGAGAAGCCGTCATATACACACCCTTCGCCAAAGGATATAAAGATATGAAGAGCTGAATGGAAGCGATCGAGCTTACTATAGGCCCTGCATGGTGATATACACAACCAATCGCGTGCTCAAGCCATAGGGCCAGGGGGCAATTCTGAAATGATTTGGGGTGCAATGTGTGGGTATTCGCCTGGAATCGGATAATCTCTCATCGGAAATCTGTGACAATATGTAGGTTATATGGAGTGCGCCCCGCTGAGCTAGCAGATGGCCGATGTCGATGAAGGCTGGTGGACCCTACTAAAATGTTGCTGATGGCGTCAAGGTATCACTAAAGTTGGGAAACAGGATCCTGATAGGCCGTGTCGCCGATCAACTTCATTGCAGTCGCCGTATCAAGAAATAGTCCTTGTTACATGGCTTGTTGGACGAGAATTTTTCGCCTCACTCGACCAACTGGTTGGGTCCTTCCATATTGCTGAACACACGGGTAGATGTATGGTAGCTACCTGCTGATCCTGTCCAGGAGTGCACCACAGAGTGGCGTTTATCAGCCGTTGATCTCCGCAACCTTGCCCGACATCCCTAGCTCACTGGCGATACAACGACTACTACCATCATACCTATACCCGAGCTATTGAGTTTTAAGCTGACAGCCTATACCCAAGACTCGCAACCAGTTCACCCCACTAAATCGTCCCAGCAGCTGTACGTCAAAAGGAAAGTGCATATAGCTTAATTACATTTCTGGCGCCGTTTGGAAAGTAATAGAGGCGGAAGGTGTGCATCACAAACGACTGTTAGGTGCTAGAAATTTTGTGTCGTCTAAAGCACAAACCATATCTTACAAACGTTTATAGAAGAAATTCATGAGTCATGAGCGTAATTCACATTTTAGCGACAATCATCACTGTTCTATGAGCAATTGGTGAACAACGGGGGCGGCTTTCGATATTTTCAAGGGGATTGCCTCAAACTGTTTGCAATTCCAAACGTCGAGCGCCAATCATACGGTAGGTAAGTGAAAACGCGGACCTTCGGTCAGCGTTCCAGAATGAGGTGGTGTGTGCCTCATTGGTGGTATAGTAGAACCGTATTGCAAATCCCTTGATAAGTGGATCGCAGGCACTGTCGTGCGTCGACCACGAGAGGGGCGGAGGGGATGGGCAGCTATTGGTGAAGTAGGATAGATAATGATGGGTTCAATGGAGGGGTGAGGGAGATATGAAATATGGCGCCTCGAGAAAGGGTGGGTGGAGGGCGATGACGGGGGTCGTTGACTCGTAGGAGGATATGGCGATGGATTTGTTCGATTACTCGAGCGGAGCCGAACATGGTCGTGGTCAGTCGTAGATGAGAATGACGAAGAGCGCAAGATCACTCCGGATGAGTCAGTGGTGGATGAAGACGCTCGTAGAACCGGGAAAACATTGTGCCACTCCACCGTGGGCACAAAAGCCTTCCATCTTTTCCGGTTTTCTTTATATACAGCCCTTTCCTCGTCTATCCGTTCTCTAGTCTTTGACAACTGCTTGTCGTCTCCAAAGAGAGGCATAAATATATCTTTCAAAGGAAGGACGAGCATGAATATTGCAAGCGTTTGGCCAAATGTCCATTGTGACTCTCCAGCCTGGACAAATGCCTTCGTCTGGTTGATCATCGTCTCCGTATCAATTGCGATGGCAATGTTGACGCCGGCTAGGAGCGCCAAAGCAATGTAACCAGGTAGGAAAAACGTTATGTTCTTTGGAACAGGAAGAAGCAGATCCGCGGCGCGTGAGCACAGAAGGGCAGTGCCATGCACGACACTCAATGTAAAGACCAGATTTAAGCCTGGAGTGGTGATTATACCATAAACGGTGAGAGATATGATTCGTAGTCCTCGACTGGCAGTCGGGATTCGGTGACCGAGGATGATAAGGAAAAGAGGTAGCTGAGGCGCGCATTGTGACCGAGCTCCAAAATTGTCAATCTTCGACCAAAACCATACACCAAGACCTCCGACAAAAGAAAGATGAAGCGTTCCAATTATCAGCAGGGGTAAGGCTTTCCTCTTGGGTAAAGGCTTTAATGTCTGCGGCGTGAAGGACAGCTTGAAGCCTGGGATCTTTACCAGCCCCTGATATCGAAAAAGCACGGCATACAACAAAGTATTCGTGCTATTCATCCATGCGAGGTTCAGAATAATGAGGGCGTGGTATGTGCTCATCCCAAATGTTGCAGCCTGGATCACGGCGGACAGAAGGAGAGCGCAGGCGGTGAGTAAAATCGTCATCGATTGGCTCTCTATGAGTAACATCTCCTTCCAGCTGACATATCTATCGCCGAGAGCGATGGTGGCGGATATCAAGGCGATGAAATTTTGCGCATAAATCGCCACACGAACGCCGATCCCAGCTATGTCGGGGTTGGCTTGTATACAACCGCGGACGAGCAGCGACGGCTCTGGCATATTAAGTAGAACTTGTGGGAAGGATTCCAAAGTCGGGACATGACTGATGCTCTATAAAGAGGCGAGGAAAAGAAGAGTGTCAAGACATATTCCCTGAGCTGGTCTAACCCTGCGCTATCACGTGTTGTAGCCAGAATAGCGATTGATTCAGAAGTCACAGAATCGCTCAGGGTGTCGTTCTGTACAGTAGCCATCAGGAATTGTGGTCTTCCCAGTGACAGAAATAAATGACACACTTGTCAGAATGCCCGCCACAATCGCCCTCTGATGTGGCCCCTATCTCCTTTTCAGGCAACCTTAGTTGATCATCGGCACGAGAGGGATTGATCCCAGAACCTCAATGGGCGGGGCAGATTTAATAGGCCATTTGGGTTCTTGAGAAAATAAGAAAATATAGATAATTCCACTGAGAAATCCCTCCAAAAAAACTGAGTATAAAGTCAGGCGAAAGGTGGCGTAAATGAAATTATTGCTAGTCTGAATAAAGAGGGTGCACCAGTTAAATGAAAGTAAGAGTGACAGTCCCCACAGCGATATTGCAGTAGAGCGGATCCGAGTGCTAGATAAGGTGGGTGTCGACCATCATGGGCGTCGGATGCAGGAGGGGGTAGAAAAGTGTGGGGAATAGGAAAAGTTGATGCGGCGAATGCATATCTGGGTGATCAACCTAAATTAACTTACCGATTTACTGTCACAACAGACGGCGTTGGTGGAAGAGGTTATCCCCATCAACAGGGAACGGATGTCACATAGTTTGGTGGGTTTGTAGCAGTGGGTGAATTCGTCGGTTGCCTTGAAGGTGAAGAAGGCAATGGCGTCCCACGTGAGCATATAAGCAACAGAGTTGGTGATGGGGGAGGTGAAAATGAATGTGGCGGGAAGCAGCGCCTCATCCTCATCGGAGATCAGGAGGGAGATCTGGGACGTCGGGAAGGGGTCGGCCTGCGTCTTCGTCCGTGCACCCTCTCTGCTTCCTTGTGTCCTTTCTTCATCCTTTCGTAGGCTTTCCATATCCAGTCCAGGGTCTCGCGCTCCCCAACAAGTCTCTTATCATCTCCAATGAGGGCGGGGAGAATACCCCGGAGCGGCGTGATGGGAAGAAATATGGATCATAGTCTCTGTGCCGAGGGTGATGATAAGATTGACTCCAGGTAAGGATGACAAGGGAAAGGTAGCCTGG
The DNA here is from genome assembly GCA_023014305.1 of Lepiota subincarnata. Lineage (NCBI taxonomy): Eukaryota > Fungi > Basidiomycota > Agaricomycetes > Agaricales > Agaricaceae > Lepiota > Lepiota subincarnata. The sequence continues at coordinate 163,753 of JAECYV010000035.1, forward strand.
TCCGTAGAACACAGTGGTTTGTGAAACCCACCCTACCACGTCCAGAACAAAAAAAAAATAGCAAAGTAGAGCCATAGATAGCCGCAGCTGCAACTATGAGGTTGACTAGGGGAACCGATATAGCATCATATATGGCAAAAGAAAGCCTCTGAAGATCTTGGCTTGTTGCTGGGCGCCTCTGAGACTCCTTGGCGTCGGAAGAGGATAGCATATACAAACGTGTCCGTATTGTTCACCCATGCGAGGTTAAGGATGATGAGGGCGTGGTAGGTGCTCATCTCCAGATTGACGGCCTGTATAACGGTAGATAAAAGCAGGGCGCAAGCCGTCATAAGAATGGACATAGATAAACCCTCAACAATGCGCAATTCTGTCCAGGTTACGTATCTATTTCCAAGTGCAGCGAAGGTAATGAAGAGAGGGAGAAAAGTCTGTATGTAGATGGCAACTCGGCTCCGCGATGTCAGGATTGGCGATGATACAGGCTTGGGGAAGGGTGAGTCGGGCATGGAGAAGGTTTTTGTCAGACCTAGGATGCCGTTGAATAGCCATGTGTTCTATCGTTTCCCGGATCGATGTCAGTGTGGGGCAGCCTAGAACTTGGAGGTAGCTTTCCTCAAAGGTTTGGTCCGGATCAACAAGCGTTAAACCATCTTGTATTTGATTCATATCACGTGGTTCTGGGGTTGCTTTCAATGTTGGTACTGCGATCACTGTACGAAGAGTGAAGTAGCTCCTTCGTTTGTACCCGTCTCTTGATAAGTCTAAATTTCGCCGATAAGACGGCGCCAACTCAGAATGGGAGGACAGCGGAACCGCTGGAAAGGGGTCCTTCGAGTGGCCGTGCTATACAGATGAATTTGCGCATTGGCCGATGATGATCCTATGAGCGCTATTTTTGTTTTTGAGTAGGTCAGGACTCAGCTCAGGGGCGGTTGTACGATTTCAATCGTGATTCTCACCTGATTACATCTCCAGGCCTTGACTTATCCATTTATCTAGTAGTCGCATCACATACCACATCTTCAGGGATCGTACACCCTTCACTTGCAATACCGATGGTCCGGCTGTGTTAGCACCTTCCACTCGCGAGTATCCCTTCTCTGAAATTGGACTGAGTCCTGAAACTAGAAATATGGGGATGCTTTCCAATATATTACTGGAGTAGAGCATTTCCGGGAGGTGCCCCCAGCGCCAGAGTTGCACATCCCTACCGTGGGAATCCGATGATGAAGGCTGGAAGCAGTGGGAAGAAATTTTGTGTGCCTAGAATAACAGCATCAAAGCACACGGCTCGGGGGTGATCAACGTCCCTGCCATATTTTACCAACTTTCCTCCTCCCTCATGCCAACTCGTCCCTCGAAGCATCATCGGGACATTTCCTTTGACATCAGGGGACCAACATAGCATCTCATCTCATACAGTGTTTCTCACTCCTCTTCGGTGACGTGTGGTCAAATAAAAATGATAACATTTGGTATTACCCAGAGATATGTCCAGGTCACCGACACCCAAAATTACCGCAAGACACATGATCACACGAGCCCACGAAAATATGACCACCCTGTAAAAAGGACGGGGTATCTAGTGAGAGGACAAGGTGGCAAAGTGGGAGGGAAGGTCGAAAGACGACTAAACATACAGAGTCGTTTTCCCCCAACCGACTACTCACCGTGCCCGGTGTGGCATTCGTGTGCTGGGAAGGTTGTTTGGTGAGGTTTGAAGACGACCCTCGCCTATGGGCACGCACGTGCCTACCGTCAGTTTGACTGGCCGTTGCGTTAGGCCGGACGACTGAAAATGACTTTAGCAGGCGACAGCTGATCTGGGTGCATGACCGTGGTTAAGCTGGCAGTGTGAGATAACAAGCCCTGCCACCTCAATTCTCAAGCCTGGGCGCTTGAGCTTTCACATCTTGATTTCGTCTCCCCTATCGCAATATCTCCCATGCCAACTCACTCCTCGAGGTTCAAGGGCACCTCCCCCGGTGCCAGCAGACCAACTGTTCCCGGTGTTTTTAGTCACATCATCGGACGATTTGGGACTCGCAAACATGGTGAACAACCCCAGGGAGCCAGCGAGGTTTTCAACAAGGGAGGAGGCGAAGCTGCTTTGGCAATACATGAGCGCCGGAATCGCTCAGGAAACGCTGAAACTATTCGTCCTGGGTTTTTTCCCAACGCAAGAGACTGCACTTTGCATAACACAGTGATGAATCTCAATTACTATGACCACGAACATGGTATGTATCATACTGGACAAATATAGTCCGACTGACTTGCTCTTATCAGCAATGAAATCTCTGGAAGCGCACGCAATGCGCGGCGCGGAATTCGACTCTTCTGATCGATCTCCTCCTCCACGATGTCACCCGGGTACTCGAAAGAGCATTGTAGAACAAACCCAGCGGTGGCTTCACGATACTGAACGTCAAAAGAAGATCTTTTGGTTCTTTGGGACCGCTGGAGGTGGCAAATCGGCAATCATGCAGACTATTGCCGAGTGGGCAGCAGAGTCTCCTGATATAGTGTTGGGAGCAACCCTATTTTTTTCGAGGCCCAATGGGCGCAATGATCCTCAAAAAGTTTTCATAACTCTCGCTTGCCAAATAGCAGTCGCGTACCCACCATATCGCGGGTTCGTCGTACAGGAGATCGCTTCCAACCCACGACTACCGCTAAAATCGATAAAAACTCAGTTCGCGAGGCTCATCGTTGAGCCATTTGTTCGACGGGGCATATACCAGGGATCCAACGATCTGTTGATACTCTTGGATGGTTTAGATGAATGTGAAGGTGAACGTGCACAATGCGAAATTGTCGAGCTTGTTTCTTCATTCTCTCTCTCACATCCAAATGCACCGCTCACCTGGATCATTGCAAGTCGCCCAGAATCCCATTTGCAAGCCGCGTTTTTGCGCAAGGGCGCTTTGGCGAGCTACGAGAAGGAGGAGGTGCCGATTGATTCCGACGAGGCTTGCGTCGATGTGGAAAACTACTTGCGAGAGGAGTTTGAAAGGATCCAACATGATGACCCCATCCTGCGCCTTCAGCCTTACTGGCCGATGGAGGGAGAGTTTCTAACGATTACTGCTGCTGCCGGCGGCCTGTTCGCGTTCGCGTCAACGGCGATCAAATTCATAGATGATCCGACATACGGAAATCCAGTTTCTGGACTTGCACTATTACTCGGCGCTATTAACAAAGCATTACTGCAGCCATCAAAGGGAAGGAGCCATCCGTTGGCTCGCCTTGATGCACTCTATGCGTTCATCCTCTCCGCTATTCCAAGTGCCATCTTGCCAGATGCCAAGTTACTGCTCACAAATCATCTCGTTCTGGGAAATGTCCCGTTTGACATCGAAAATAAGGACGATAGCCTGGCATTTTTGTGTAATTGGGTCGGTTTGAGCTCCCATGATGCCTACAGTGCCCTTCGTCGACTTCACTCTGTCCTTACAATCCCATCACCTGAAGAGGCGGAAACAGAGAAGCTGTCATTTCACCATCAGTCGTTTTACGAATACCTTAGGGATCCTGAAAGGTCGCAGACATTTCATATTAGCGATGCTGATCTGGAAAGCCAAGAGGTGGAGTGTTCTCTGAGGATCCTGAAAGAGGCCCACTTGGGTAAGCCGTGTTACCTTCCAATACCTGATCTCATCATATTGTGGACTTCAGGTGTGACAAGTGAGGATAATGAAGCTTTGAACACCTCTGATGTGATTCTGTCCTGGTCTACTTCAGACAGTGCTAACGTCCAAAAAGCCCTTTACGAACGTGCAGCTTGGAGCATCTCGGGAGTTGTCGACCGTTATGACCCTAGTCTCATAGTACTGAAGCTCCAAGATCCGGATGTTGTCCATGTCATGAAAACTCTCAACCTCGTAGAACCTAGGACCAAGGCTAACGGAAACTCTTACCTCAATGTTGAATTCCTTTACTGCATACAGCACAAAATTGTATGTGCCTCATCTGTCCTTGTTGCCATGATCCCAATTGTGTTATGACACTCAGCACCCACAAATCCGTCGCGAATTCGAGAGATTGAAACTGCTTCGGACAGCACGACTTGGAAACATCAGCCTCGAAGACGTCGAGGATGCCCAAATGTTTGCACGTTGTGGGACCGACGTTCACGGCGAACTCAGATGGACTACTACAGGTGCACCCCTACATGGTCCTTATATAGTAAGGGAATCAGACGAATGATATGGAAATTTACTGATCCCTATGGTGTTTTAGTACGAATACTACACCGACTATCGACGTGTCTGGCGTAGCGACGACGAAAATGCTGATGGACATAGAGAACAAATTCTTGATGGTCTACGATACGCCATCGCAGAAACACCGGATGTACCGGTTCTGCTCTTCGGAAACGCCACTCGTACTTATCTTTTGTACGAGTTCAAGACGTCCAATGATTCTGAGCTCTGGACCTACTATGTCCCGTATCGCGTTCCACCAGGGTTATCAATTGGACCATCCTAACTGGAGTAGAGTGACCTCCATATTAGGTATCCTATTATTCATTGCTTACCGTGCCCTGTCTGAAGTTGGACCATTTCAGGTCTATCATACATAGTATATGTTAGTGTGATTTGGTATAATGTGTAATCCAGCGATATGAATATTAACTATCGCGGTACCAGGGAAAGTAAGAATTGCAAACAAAGAAAAAAACCCGGCGCTTTAGCTAAGCCCATAACGGAGTCTGTGAAGACCCACAATGCCGAATGTCGTAGATAGTTAAGATTTCCATTGTCCGATATTCGTACTATTATGCGATCCCCGGTGTCTGCGGTTCATTCTAATCGGCGCGGGCAGCGCCATTCTCATGAGAGAGGATAGCCGGGTCTCTTTCAAACATCACGCACGTCAGGCTGCCCAGACTTTTACGTGCTGTGCAAGAGATAACGATTATGTTGCATCGCATGATAAGTTGATAGGCGCCATGGACAGCCCCTCGCACACGTGTTGCCCGTCTCCGGTGTACATTGTGATCGTCCTGGGCCCAGCCTTCGCCTCCTATCCATTCCATCGACTCTCTATGCCTCTTCGTTCCTCAAAACAACAGAGAACGTCTTCTGGGACCAGGAGACCGGCGGTCGTCGGCTTCTTTCTTAGTGTCCTTGAACGACTCGGATCTCAACGAGCAAAACAGAGGCATAGCAATATCGGGTCCGGGAAAAACCTCGACCCTACCCCTCCAGTCTTCCAACAGATCGAGAGACCAGAGAGCCAGCACTTGGACCAATCTAAGGAGACTAAAGAGGCACCCGGACATGTAGAAGGCACCTCCGTCCCGACAATCTCTATCGAACACGCGGAGCAGCACGACAGAGGGACCACACAGGCGGAAAACACTACTATCCTTACCACCATTGCCAATCCCATCACCTCCGAACACCTAGAAAATCGTAACGAGAGGCAGGAGGCCAGCAACCCGAGCAAGGAGGGGGGTGTACTTACCTTGGCAGTCCGTGAAAGCGTAGAACAGCAACGTTCCGGACACGCCGAACCTACTCGCCCCGGATTTCTTGCCAATGCGAATAATTGCACTCTACAAAACACAGTGATGAACCTCAACTACAACGTCCACGACCATGGTGAGCTTCACAGGCCAGAAACATTGCTTTGCTGACCGTTTCTTAATCAAGCAACGGAGATCCTGGAGAAGCACACAATCCGAGGCACGGAATTCGACTCCGCCGATCGATACCCTCCTCCACGATGCCACCCAGGCACTCGAAAGAGCATCGTCGAGAAGACTCAGTGCTGGTTTCGTGATACCCAGAGACAGAAGAAGATCCTGTGGTTCGTTGGTTCTGCTGGAGGTGGCAAGTCGGCGATCATGCAGACTCTTGCCGAGTGGGCAGCAGGATCTCCTGATTTGATGTTGGGAGCAACTTTGTTCTTTTCGAGGCCAAATGGACGCAATAATCCCTCAAAGGTTTTCATCACCCTTGCCTGCCAGCTTGCGGTCGCGTGTCCACCATATCGCGAATTTGTCGCACGAGAGATTAATTCCAACCCGCGACTACCACTGAAATCGGTTGCGACCCAGTTCGCAAGACTTATTGTCGAGCCGTTTGTTCAACAGAAGATACACCATGGGTCCCGTGAACTGCTAATATTCCTGGATGGGCTCGATGAGTGCGAGGGCGAACGCGCACAGTGCGACATTATCGAGCTCATATCTTCTTGTTCAAATGCGCCTATCACCTGGATCGTTGCAAGCCGCCCAGAATCCCATCTGCAAGCCGTGTTTTCACGCAAGAATGTCGCGCCAAACTGCGAGAAGGAGGAAGTGCCGATTGATTCTGACGAGGCTTGTGCCGATGTGGAAAAGTATTTGCGACAGGAGTTTGAGAGGATTCAGCAGGATGACCCCATCCTGCGCCTTCAGCCTTACTGGCCGACAGAGGGAGAGTTTCTGATAATCGTTGCTGCTGCCGGGGGTTTGTTTGCATTTGCATCAACAGCCATCAAGTTTGTAGACGATCCAACATATGGCAACCCAGTCTCTGGGCTTGCGTTGTTACTCGCCGCTATCAACAAAGCATCACTCCAGCCTTTGAAAGGAAGAAGTCACCCATTTGCCAACCTCGATGCGCTCTACGCATTCATCCTCTCTGGGATTCCGAGTGCTATCCGACCGGATGCCAACCTACTTCTCACGAATCACCTTGTCCTCGAGCTGAATGCCCGGAACAAAACTGGTCATGAATATGGCAGCCTTGTCTTCCTCTGCGACTGGACTGGTATGAGCTCCCATGATGCCTATAGTGCCCTTCGCCGACTTCATTCTGTCCTCACGATCCCATCACCCGAAGAAGCTGAAACGCTAAAGCTTTCGTTTCACCATCAGTCATTTTACGAGTACCTCAAAGACCCTGAGAGGTCACAGACGTCTTGCATCGATGTTAGCGATATGGACACACAAGAGGTGGAGTGCTCCCTGAGGATTTTAAAACAAGCATACCTGGGTAAGTCGTTCTACTTGTCAACAGTTGATCTCATTGTGTTGTGGCATTCAGGTGCAGCCGCCGAAGGTGTAGCCTTGGATACCTCCAAGATCCTTTTGTCCTGGTCTAGCAGCAGTGACGCAATCATTCAAAGTGGCCTTCATGAGCGCGCGGCCTGGGGTATTACGAGGATCATCGATCGTTATGATCCTCGCCTTGTACTCCCAATATTCCAGGATCCAGATGTCATCCAGCTCATGAAGGTTCTCAACCTTGTGGATCCCCGGACTTCCGCGAATAACGACTGCCAAGCCGATGTGGAATTCCTCCATCGCATACACTATCAACTAGTGCGTGTTTTCCTGTTTGTAGTTATGGTATCTTGATTTCTGTCCTGATGCTTCAGGACTCGCAAATACGTCCCGAGTTTGAAAGATTGAAATTGCTCTGGGAAGCTCCAATTGGAACCATCAGCCTCGATAATGTGGACGAAAGCGGGTGGATGTATGTCCGTTGTGAGAGTAATATTGACAGCCCGATCAAGGTGCATGCTCAGGGAGCTAATTTTGCTTGCGGCCCCTACCCAGTGAGCAAATTGGACGAGCGACGTGTGCGTTCCTAACCATTGCCATGATTTTAGAATGAACATGATGCCGAGTACCGAAATTGGTGGTGTACAAACCCCACTACCCATGACGGAGGCAAGGAACGAATTTTTGATGATCTAAAGAACGCCGTAGCCCAGACACCTGACCTGGTGGTTCTATTCTTCGGAAACGCCACTCGCACCTACCTTATGCATGATTATAAGACCCCCGATGGGTCTGAGCACTGGACCCTTTACGTCCCTTATCGCCCTCCGGAGGATACTCCCGTTGGATTGTGATATTTACTATCCCACGTTAGCTGGGTATCTGACATATCGACTGCCAATAACTCAAGGCATAGATATCCTGGCAAAATGCACATTCTCCTGACGAATCTGATGATTTAGCGTATAGAGAGAATGCCGAAAGCGTTCATGGTAGCGGGTACTGCTTCGGGGTGTTGCTCCATACAATTATTCATACTTCGTGGGATCAGACATAGTTGCTCTCGAACAAGCGGTGCGGATTTACTGGTTGGGGCCATCGGAGAAATGTGCTTTGATTATTTAGTGAATCTTGATACCATGGTTGTAATGTATGTGTGTTCTACCCAGCGACCTGGCAAACGCAAGTAGATTGAGTTGTGCCCAACAGGTCACTTAAGGCGCTTACTAAATGCAACAGGTCACATGCGCACCTAGGCACAGCCGTACCGGGATTCAGTCATCTCATGTTGCCCTCGAGCGTGTATACAACTTGTATCCTCCCACCACTCCGGGAAAAGCATCTCCTTGGCACCTCCGACTTCCCTATCGATCAATAATAAATATGCCCCCTTGGCCCCCTTGCTCCCCACACGATCGAGACGACTCCCGCGGTGTCAAGAAGGGAAGGATTTCTCGCTTTTTCCGTGGGATCATTCCGCGATTTGAAAATCGGCAGACTAAAGGGAACAGCGGAGCCTCCAACCCTGGACAAGCCCCTACTGCCGCTCTGGAAGTTCCCCACAAACGTCCAGAAAGTCACCCTCCTGAACAACTTCAGGAGGCAGACGATCTAGCCCGGTGTGTAGAAGACATTTCCGTGGATAACAGCGGGGTTCCCAGCCGTACAGAGAACGCCTCTACTCCTTCAGCTGCCGCCAATGTTACCAGCCTCAAGCTTCTCGGGCACGCCAGAAACCAAGACAGGGGACAATCAATCACTCATCTAACTCATCTACCCTCGGCAGACACCAAAAGTCCTGGATTTTTTGCCAATGCAAGTTATTGCACCCTCCAGAACCCAGTGATGAACCTTCATCTCAATTACCATGATCTCGAACGTGGTAAGTTTTTTACAGCGGAAAAATAAGCTCTAGCTAATCTATACCCATCAGTAATTGAGTCCCTCGAAAAGCACACAATCCGAGGCGCCGAATTTGATTCCTCTGATCGATTTCCGCCTCCACAATGCCATCCAGGCACTCGAAAAAGCATCCTTGAGCGAATGCATTATTGGTTGCATACCAGTGAACATCGAAAGAAGCTGCTTTGGCTTGTCGGATCAGCTGGGGCCGGAAAATCAGCGATCATGCAGACTCTCGCTGAGTATGCAGCCGACACTCCCAACCTGACCTTGGGCGCTACTCTTTTCTTCTCGAGACCTAACGGACGTAATGCGCCCTCGAAAGTTTTCACTACTCTCGCCTATCAACTCGCGCTCGTAAACCAATCATATCGTGAATTTGTCCTACGAGAGCTTGTGAATAACCCCCGACTACCATCGAAGTCGATGAACAGGCAATTTGCGAGGCTCATTGTTGAACCTTTCGTTCATCAGGAGATATATCAAGGGCCTAATAAACTGCTGCTGTTCCTGGATGGCCTAGATGAATGCGAGGGAAGTGAGGCACAGTGCGAAATTGTTGAACTGATTTCCGCCTTTACTCTTGCACATCCGAATGCACCTCTTTTCTGGGTCATTGCAAGCCGCCCAGAGTCCCATCTACAAGCCATATTCTCTCGCAAGAACATCCTACCGAGCTACGACAAGGAGGATGTTCCACTCGACTCTGATGAAGCCTGCGCCGACGTAGAGAAATACTTACGAAAGGGCTTTGAACGGATCCAACAGGATGACCCTATCGTACGACTCCGCCCACAATGGCCGACGGAGACAGAGTTCCTCGCGATTGCTGCTGCTGCGGGCGGCTTGTTCGCGTATGCATCAACCGCGCTCAAGTTTATCGGTGATCCGATGTTCAAAAATCCGATCTCGGGGCTTGCGTTACTGCTTGCCGCTATCGACAAGGTTTCTTTGCAGCCATCAAAAGGGAGAACGCATCCATTGGCCTATCTTGATGCGCTCTACATGTGCATTCTCTCGGAGATCCCCAAAAACATTTTACCTGATACAAACTTGCTTCTCACGAATCACCTTGCTGTACTCAACCGCCTTAATGGCCAGGGGGATATAAGCCTGGCATTCCTTAGTAATTGGGTTCATATGCCCCCTAATGATGTTTATAGTGCTCTTGATCGATTTCACTCAGTTCTGACGATCCCATCACCTGAAGATGCCGAAGGACGATTATATTTCCACCATCAGTCCTTTTCCGAGTATCTCAAGGATCCCAATCGATCACAGGGATATCATATTAGCGTTGCCGACATGAACATACAAGAACTCGAGTGTTCTCTCAGGATATTGAAAAACGCCCACCTGGGTAAGTCTTTACAAGTTTCCAAAAAGTGATCTCCCTAACACAGCCAGGACAGCCCCCGAGACAGGGGCGACGATTACTGTTTCAAATATAGTCCTATCTTGGGAAACGACAGATAGTGCAGCGATGCAACGAGTCCTTTATGACCACGCAGCTTGGAGCTTTACAGGACTTATTGACCGCTACAGCACCGATCTCTCGTTGCCAAAACTTCAGGACCCGGACGTTATCCAGATCACCAGAACTCTGGATTTTAAGAGCTCCCGGGTCCACGCGGGCCTGACTGTCCGCCACGTAGTTGAATTCTTAGATTCTGTACAGTGTAGGATGGTTCGTGTCTTTCTACCCTGCACTATGATGGCCCCAACCTCATAGCCCCCCAGGACCCACGCATCCGTGCCAGGCTCGAAAGTTTGAAATTACTTTGGACAATGCCAGTTGGCGAAATTGATCTCAGCAACATTGATAGCAAGGGGTGGTGGATGTTCGTGCGATGTGAAAGTAACACTCCCGACAAAATTAGGTTAGAATCGGCATCTGAGAGTTTAGGCGGTCCTTACCCAGTGAGAGATTGTTTGGAATTGTCTTGAACGTCCAGATTTCTAATAAAGCACTGGCTAATACAGATGGAACCTCACGATTCTGTGTACCAATATTGGTCATGTAGCTCTCCCTTCAATCATGATGGGCACAAAGAGCGGGTTCTGCATGATCTGCGGCATGCCAGAGCGGAGACACCAGACGCACTGGTTCTGCTTTTTGGGACCGTCCGCACTTATCTTATGTACGACTACAAGACGACTGATGGGTCCCAGCGCTGGATACTTTATGCCCCATATCGCCTTCCATAGGGGCCATCTATGATTACCTTTGCCAAAGCGACGTGATTTGTTACGTTATATCTATTATTCGTGGCCAACAGCATCGTCACCAACTCCCCTTTGCTCGTATATGGCTTTTGGGACCGGACCCGATACAGGCGCAATGAAGAGGAGCGAGGGCGTGACGGTTGGAATGGTGGCGAGTGTGATAGTGCGAGCGCAACAGCGGCTATCTGTTGTTGAGGCTTCTCCCCAGTAGAATAGACCTTCTGTAGTGGATGAGGATAGATAGATAAGTCACTGGAAATTTACCGAACGTATGAACTTGGAAGCAAGTTAGAATGCCGATGCAGCGGTGTTCGGACCAGCTAAGAAAGCCGGGTTGCATCCAAGACGTACTGTACCGGTAGGCAGTGTAAGGTGGGGTAGGCCTGGGACTTCCCTCCCATGAGAAGCTCCCACGGTACGTCAACCGATGTCAATTCAGAAAGGACGGTCTCACTGGTGACAAGCTAGGATCGATACACAGCACCGAAGGTACAAAGGATTTAATTGGTTACTATAAAAGGAAATATTTGTATAAACAATTACCCCGATTCTGAATCTGTTGTACCCTCGATTCAATCATGCGGCCTAGCTGTCTCCTGTGTCTACTGCGTAACTTATTAAATTACTCCACCCTCATCTACCAACGTCTTCCAGCCCATGGTAATCCCAAGACGATGAACACAACACCGTACCGGCCTTCTCTTAAGATAAAATTTCAGCGAGCTGCGAGAGTGATCGAATACAAGGCACCCAAGCCCGGACTTGAGAATCATCGGCCAGATGCGGCGATATTCTTTGCTACTTATCTTCCCACCCACAGCTTCGGTTTCGGCTTTCCACATCAAACAGTTTCCCTCCCATCTCCTTTCTACCCCGTAGAAACCCGTTCCCAGAAGCTTCATGTCGGCCCAGTATTCGGTGAATCCGTACTTTGTAAGTCCTCGGCCATCCACGATACTTTACGATAAAAATCCTCTTCTCACTTGAAATTTACTTGATAGCCAAGGCACTTGCGAGGGCGACCTTTAGGATGGACTCCAACAAATCCTGGGTTTTTCTCTGGGGCAAACAACTGTATTATAAACCACCCAATAATGTATGATGTGAATCTCGTTAACTATGACAATGAACGTGGTACGGATCATGATATATTATGGCCAGATACATCCGGCTAACCTATGGCCTTTTGTAGTGACTATGGAAATCATGAATGCACTCAAAACATACACAATTCAAGGTGCACACTTCGATTCCTCAGGCCGATTCCCTCCCCCTCGCTGTCACCCCGGCACCCGCAAAAGCATCATTGAAAGAGTCCAGCGCTGGCTCAACGATTCCTCCCGTCCGAAAAGAATCCTCTGGCTTTATGGATCAGCTGGAGCTGGAAAATCTGCGATCATGCAGACTCTTGCGGAATCTGTCGTCGATTCGTCCAAATTATCGCTGGGTGCAACTCTATTCTTCTCCAGGCCTAATGGACGCAATGACCCGTCCAAGGTTTTCATCACCCTCGCTTACCAGATTGCCATCAACCACCTGCCATACCGCGATTACCTTCTCCATGCGATGGCCGCTGATCCCCAGCTACCAGAGAAGGCTATGAGGACGCAATTCGAGAGACTCATTTTCAGGCCATTCGTTCAACAAAAGATACTCCCAGCCCCAGAGTCTAATAACTTGTTGATTCTACTGGATGGTCTCGATGAATGTCGCGACAAAAATGCTCAATGCGAAATTGTCGGGCTCATTTCATATTTGTCCCTTACCTATCCCAACACACCTCTCATCTGGATTATCGCAAGCCGCCCTGAGTCGTATTTGAAGGTCATGTTCTCCCGCAAAATAATTATCCCAAGTTATGAAAAAGAGGAGGTCACAGTTGATTCTGATGAAGCGTGTGAAGATGTCGAATGCTACCTGCGGGATGAGCTCGAGAGAATTCGACAGGGTGATCTCATCGCCAGGCTCCTTCCTCAGTGGCCGGAGGAGCGCCAATTTCTGGCGATTGCGGCTGCTGCTGCCGGGCTATTTGCCTACGCGTCCACTGCAATTAGGTCCATTAGTGATCCAGCCTACGGGAACCCAATTTCCCAGCTGAACCGATTGCTCGACGTTATCAGTAGCGTCCCCACGCAGGTCGAAGCAGTCCATCCACTTGCTCAACTAGATCAGCTCTATACACATATACTTTCTCAAGTTCCACAGGACACCCTACCAAACACCCGACGATTACTTGCAGGTGACATGGAAGCTGATGGCTTCGGTTTGGCCTTTTTGTGCAGTTGGCTGGGTTTGACTCCCAATGATGCTTATGGCGCCCTACACTGTCTTCATTCTGTTCTCAGAGTCCCACTTCCTGAGGATGCTCATAATGAAGGACTTTACCTCTTCCACCGATCATTTTACGAATACCTTCGGAATCCTAGGAGATCAAACATATTCTACATCGGCGAGGCCGACTCCGCCAAGCAAGAGCTCGAATGCAGCTTGAGAATCTTGAAGGAAGTGCACTGTCGTAAGTTCGTAATAACCTTTCCGTAAACCGATTCCATGACATTAATTGTATTAGAGACGACTAAAAACGCGGCTGATCTAATTGAGTCAGTGACGCAGACCTGGCCAGCAATAGAAGGACGCTCCTATCAAAAAACACTCTATCACGATGCAGGATATATATTTCTCAGAGGATGGCATCAACATGCCGATACCCTGATTCCAAAACTTGAAGATCCAGACGTTGTCCACATTATGAAAACTATCAATTTTTTCAATGAACTATTCCATTTGGACATCACACCAATTCTTTTTGGTTTGACGCCAAACTGCCAAGGCAAACTTGTACGCATTTTCCCCCTTCTGGCCCGTGATGACCCCAACCACGCTACCCAGGATCCAATGATACGTGCCGAGCTCATCAACCACCGACTCCTTGAGGAACTACCAATTGGAGAGCTTAGCATCGACAACATTAGGCAAGATTTTCCTACGCGCCTCCACTATAGCTTTGAGCCCCTTTACAACACTAGTATTTTCAAGGGCCCTTTCGGTAGAACGGAGATGGTGAGGCACTTCCTGAACATATCTTAGTCAAGTCCAAATCGACTAACAAACCCGCTGGCGCAGCTGGGTTTCAGATACTCTATGCGCTGGTCTACAGACGACGATGATGGCGCTGAAAACATGCAACAGGTTTGCAATGACATAAGCGTCGCAAGACAGCTTTTTCCAGACACCCCAGTCATTATTTTTGGGAATGATTTTTTGAGGTGTATCATCTGTCACTTTAAGCGATCTGGCGAATCGGGCTACTGGACCTATATAATTCCCTATCGCCCTTCACATATATACACTGAAGACATTCCATTCTTTTAGTTTGAACTAATATACATCTTCACCGTCCTTTTAGTCATCAATTGGAAACCCTCTATCATGGTTTGCTTCTAACATCACCACCCCTGGGGATGGGCCAATCTACTCTCAGGAGGAATCTCTAGAGTGAATGTAACCGATACTAGTGCAACCGCTTTCGTTTTTCGTAAATTCCATCCACGCCGCTACCACCAGCTGAGCACTTCAAAGCTAGTTATTTCCCTCACAAAATCGCAGAATTTATTGCATGGATTAGCAATTTGACTGACAACGAACGCAGTCCCATTTTTAACCATTTTCCTGGCAGGGCGATGAAAATAACTATGTACAGTAATAGGTTACCAAATTGAATATTAAACAAGGAATGCCAAAAACTATAAATCCCATTCCAAAATCGTATTATATGGAACCCAACGAAACAGCTGTGATTCGCAAAATCAAGGGGCAAGGTCTTCCCCCATCATCACAGCAAGCGCATCGTTGCCCGGGTCCTTCGGTGCCTGGTATACAGCGAACGCCGCTGTCATGCCGGAGCTCTCGCCATCATCAGCTACACCTCCCGTTGCCCTATCCGAGGTCCATCCCAAGCCTCGAGATTCAAACACCTCAGGGCTACGGTCGAGTAGCATGTTCAGGTGCTGATCACTAAGAATCCGTTCCTTGCCTTCCTCAGTATCCGGAACAACGTCAATCTTCTCGCCTTCAAGGCGCAGTAGCTCAGCAGCCATGTCGGCTATCGTAGTCTGCTTCCCACTAGGGGCCACCGACGCTGGCATCTTGAACTTGCCTACGAACGCAAAAGGTGGATTGAGCGATGAGATATTTCAAAACAGTAGGCGAACGCATTACCTTTTGCAATCACTAGGGCCTCGAGTTTCTTCTTCGCTGTCGCGCGTTGCATAATCGTATCCTCGATCGTGCGAGCGCTGACTAGACGGTATACAAGGACAGGTCGAGTTTGACCAATGCGGTGGGCCCTATCTTGGGCCTGAATATCCATTTGAGGGTTCTAGCGTGACATTTGAGCATCTACCACCCCCTGCAACCGGTCAGATAAACGTACCCAATCCTGGTCGTAGAAAATCACAGTATCCGCTGCCGTCAAATTGATACCCAGACCGCCGGCACGAGTACTCAAAAGGAAAACTTTGGGTGAACTTTTGGTTGCCGCCTGGAACTTGTTCATTTGTTCTCTTCGACCCTGGGGGGAAGTCGAACCGTCTATGCGACAAATTTCCCAGCCCATACAGTCCGTAGCCCAATCCTGCATCAATAACAGTATAAGCTGAGATTGGCAAACTGGAAACGCGAACGTTACCTCAATGATGTCAAGCATAGTCACGAATTGACTGAATATCAGGGTTCGGTGGCCCCGCTTAATCAGTTCCCTGAGCAGGCGATCCAAGACCATCATCTTGCCGCTTGCGTTCACAAGCTCAGCCCCGAGAACGAGATCGTTTGTGTCGGGATCCACCGGCCAGTCGAAAAGGAAGGGATGAGAACAAACTTTTCTCAGCTGCATAACCGTATTTTGCAACCGCATATTGTTTATGGTCTTCACTATGGAGGAGGATGAGCATCTGAAAAGGATATCATTGTAACGACTAACGTTTAGTCTTCGTCGCGTAATCCAGCGCAGCTTGTTTCCGTTCTTCCTCTTCCTCCGCCTTCGACACTTTTTGTCTGACGCCTCGCTCGTCCAGTATCCCCCTATCCAGCATCTCGAAATACTCGTCGTCGCTCCCATCGACAGCATAGCTTTTCAAGCCTCGCCGTTTGCGCAGTTTCCTCGACGAAGTACTCTCCTCGTCCACTCCCTCCTGTTTGTCTTGTGTTGGCTCAGCGGCTAATTGGACTCCCCCCTTGCTTGTCCCTCCAGCCATTAACCAACGACGTATGTCCCCGGAAAGGACACTCTGGTAAGCCTCCTTTTGGCGAACACTTATAGGGGCATATAGAACATATTCCTTCTTCGGTGGTAGCCCTCCTTTTCCATTTTCATCGGCACAGAGTACATCCGACTTGAGTCGTCGCAGGAGAAATGGTTTGAGTATGGCGTGCAGGGTAGAAACTATCTGAGTAGTCTGATCACTTGGCAGAGCCGACTGTAGAGCAGGAAGATTGAACCACTCCTGGAAAGAATCAAGATCATCGAAAATGTCGGGAAGAATAAAATTCATCAGGGACCACAACTCGGCGAGATTATTCTGCTCGGTTGGTCCAGTTAGTAAAATGTAACCAGCTAGAATAATAAGACTAACATGTAATGGTGTCCCGGTCAATATCATTCTTCCGGCGCTCGGGAATTTCTTGATTTCTCGCATGAGAGCACAATTCAAATTCTTGAGGCGGTGACCCTCATCCACGACAATATATCCCCAATCATATCGAGCTAGGTATTTGCGATCCTTGATAATCATGTCATAGGTAGTCACGACGATGGGGAACTCCGCGCGGGGATCGACTTCGTCGTCTTGACTCGAAGACCGGGCTTTTGGCCCTTTTTTGAGCCTTAGTTTCTGCGATTGCTTCTTGTTAAAAGCTGGGCGGAGCTCCGGAGGAGCCATAACAGTTCGACGCAGCTCTGCACGTTCTACCGGCGTGCCGTGGTATATGCAGACGGGTATCTGAGTGAATGTTATTCAAAAGAGGAAGTCGACGAAAAGCTAGGAAGCGCACAGAAGGAGCGAATTTTTGGTATTCATCGTACCAATTATGCAATACGCTAAGCGGGCATACAACTAGGAACGGACGCGTGTTATTGTGTTCGCGAAGGTAAGCACTGAACGCAATCGTTTGCAATGTCTAACGGAACCGTAAGCCAGCGATTTTAACTGTGGTTGCGATACCCACCTTCCCAAGTCCCATTTCATCGGCTTAGTCCGAAACACATATCAATCACGCGTCAGACTACTGGGGGGTGTTTTTACATACCCAAGATACCGCTAATTCCATTTTGATCAAGAGACACCATCCATTGCAACCCCTCTAGTTGATATTTCTTCATCTTCGCACCGGTGATGAGCGCAGGTTGCTCGAAGACTAACTGATCTTTTTCTTCAATGGGTAGAGAATCACCGTTTTCACCTTTGAACCGTTTAGTTTGAGTGTCTTCCCCTTCATCTAGTATCCGGGCCCGCTTCCTTCCTCTTTTAGAGTTGTTTGCATTGAGCTTCTTGGCTCTCTGGGCTTCTAGATGTTTCTGCTTATCCTCTTCCATGCGCTGATGAAGAATGCTCGTATAGACGGCGGATTTTTCCAAGACAAACTTTAGTCTGTTAAGACGACGGGTAGTCTCCTGTGATAAGATTAATCATCAAGGACCAGGGAGAGACTCCGAGTACCCTACCTCATCGACTTCGGGTTCCGGTTCCTGTTCAGGTAGGAGTCCTTCCTCGACGGCGCACTCCTCCTCGTCGTCATCATTAATGGGAGTCTGACGAACGCGTTTTTAACTATTAATAATCTAATGGATCTGCACCTGAAACATACCTTGGGGCCATTAATTTCGCTGCCAGCACGGGATAATGGATGGTAAGGGGGAGATGATGCTGCAGTGCTAGCAGCGACGGACGAGAAACGGGAGGCTGATGACGGCGAGAGCCTGGACGAGGCTGAGCTCATTGTATCTCACAGCAACAAGGTTGGGGGAAAATAACAAGACACGGTCGTGTTCCATTTAATTTGGGTCGTCGCCACTTGACCTGCCCTGAAGTCTCGTGACCACACAACATCACCTGTCACACTTGCGGAACTCTTTTGATGTGATGTCAAAGTCACAGCTTCTCGGCTTCTCGTATGCCCGACCCGAATACTTAGACCTTTGCTCCTAGCACAGACTCAGGATCACCTTTATAAGGGGAGAGGCAACCGCATAAAGACTACGCTGAGAAACGAGAATGTGTGCTCCAATCACGTCATCGGGGAAATAGGGGGAGACTGGAACTCAAAATTCCCCCACAGCTTACCTGAGCGTGCTTCTCTCATAGCCTAGTTAAACCTTAGGCCGCGGGATTCTAGGGATCGAGTGAGGTCAGTAAAGGGCTGTGTAGGATTGTTTTTGACCTCAGGCACCACCTGGGGCGAAATAAGTCAATTCATAGCCTGTCTTTTCGTGGACCATTTGGTACGCTGCGCACTCGTCCCCATTCCTGTAGCCAAACGATGATGACTCTAATTGCTCATGGACATTTCTAAGTCCCGCCGAAAGTGGTCGGAACCATCTAATTTGATCAAAAACAACGCCAATTGCGGTGTGTAATCCAAATGACAGCACTAACCGCACAGCACCAAACCCCTTTCGTTGTTGATACATCACTCTATGTAGAAGGACGAGCCACAAATCACTGCTATCCCCGCCCAGGAGGGCCGCTCTCAAGGTAAACAATATTGGACCTTCACGCTGGAAATCATAAACTTCAGGGACAATTGCCTGGCGGCCCAGAAAAAATGTTATAGAGGGAGGAACGACCCCAAGGATATTATCCCCCCACATGATTACAATAGATCAACAATTATAATTAGCATCGTAGCGGAAGCCCAAGCCCGGATGTAGTACGCGCATCGGTGTCACGTCGAGTCACAAGACAATTGGGAGTGCGTTGTGGGCGGACAGATATGCCCCCCCTCCAGACAGCCTGTTGATTGGAGCTGTATACACATAAGCTGATCTTCCCACCGGGAGGCATGCATTCACGTATTTCATTTCAAGTTAATGGCACAATCACAGTACAACACGGTTCACAACACAACACAATGGTTTTCATACATGATATACATGATTTAGGTCTAAATCAAAACTAGAGAAGCAGTGATTTAGGCAAGCCAAATATGCAGACGTATAATGGTACCCACTAGGTGCCCGGACCTTCAGCAAGAAACGCAGACCCACTAAGAAACCATTGTCAACCATGATACTAAACGTGCATAAATTTAATGAACAGACCTCGTTAGGCTGCAAGTTGGTGCATCCTGGATTGATCGTTCCGGGATTGCATGCGTACAAGGTTTTCAAACGGATGTTGAAGCGTTCGGCAATGGAGTTACAGACGTCTCCTGGATGAACTCTGTACTTGACATTGCACTCGACAAATGTCATCGGAATTTCATCTTCCACAGCTGTGAACACAGATTCAGTGATTTGGACATTCAATAATTTCCAGAGATGATTACTATAAATCTGGATCCTAGAGCCCAGAGCTACGAGGGCGAGAGTCAGCGAGACGCACGTCGATCAACAGCGGAGGAAATACCAGAGGTGGCCAAGAGGGCAAGAACACAGAGCTTGTTGAACATGTTTATGAGTGCTAAGGAATCAAGTAGAAGACTCGATGAGGAATTAGAGGAGGAGACGACTGCTTTTATACAGCCTGAGGTGGTCCTTTCGCATTGGGTAGTTCCGACAACTGCTGCACAGGTGGTATGTTACAGGAGGCAGTCAGCTGGACAGCTACTTGGCCGAATTCGTAGAATATGTTTTCAAGCTGTCCGTCTCGATTGCTTTCAATGCGCCTAGAATGACTTCTGGAACGATCAGAAGGTTCTAGCTTGCAACACTCGAAGCATTGTGTCCAGTAAGCCGCTCACCAAATGCTCCTTGAGTTCTCAATATTATTAGATCATTCCAATAGCTGGACCTCCAAATGTTATCAGCGAGGTTGAATGTCCAACCCATTCTTGGGAGAATGAGAGTGCAAGKATCCCGTGCAAGGTGTACTGACAGCGAAATATTGATTCATGCTGCAGCGCTGGATGGTCACCTCAAAGTACAGGGCGCTGCTAACGGGGCCGAGCAGAATAGTAACCAGGGCTCAAGAAGCTCGGGTAATTAACTAGATGCTGAAATTATGCGGCCGTGGCTGCAGGCGACGCCGATTCGTGGGTTGTATCCACAATCGCTCACATTGATAATTGTGCCAAATATATATAGGCGCCGATACAGGAAAAGGTACTTATCCATTACTTGCATCGAGAAAGCCCGTACAATTCACGACGGTGAGATTTGCCCTGGGCCTACTTTTTCTGGCTATTGGTTGCCAGGCAGAGTGGGGGGAGGACCATTGGACCTCGGAGGATTGCCTACTGGTAATCAATTGGCCAATGAGGTAGCATTGGAAGCACGCGGGAACGTGGTGATTCGGCATTCTCCACTTGGTACACGGGCAATGAGGCTTGCTTGGAAGTCCCCATTCTAGTGCGGCATGAATGTCCCCTGAGCAGCACATGAACCTTCGCTCCTTCCCTTAATCTAATAATATTCAACGAGCAACTAAGCAATGTCAACCGCAATTTGTAATCTTGGCTATCCCGGCCGCCCTCAAGGCAAGCGATTTTGGACCTTCATGCTTTCGGAGTAATTGCGTAGTGGCCCAGACAAATGTTAGAGGGGGGAACGATCTTCCAGGATATTTCCCGCCATTGCACTGATAGATCAACAATCAGAGCTAGCACTGTACCGGAAAGCCCAAGCCAGGATATGATGTCGCATCGGACGTTGTGTACAGATACGCACCCTGCCCAGCTGCTATCGATAATCTGTTGATTGGAGCTGCGTACACTCAAACTGATCCTCCCATTGACGCACGCATTCACTCATTTCATTTCAGGTTAACGACCCAATCACAGTACAACACGGTCCACAATACAACACAACGGTTTCATACATGACCCACGTCCAAATCAAAACTAGAAAAGCAGTGATTTAGGCGAGCCAAAAATGGAGACATATAATGGTACCTACTAGGTGCCTGACCTTCAGCAAGAAACGCAGACCCACTAAGAAACCATTGTCAACCGCGATACTAAACGCGCATGAATTTAATGGACAGACCTCGTTAGGCTGCAAGTTGGTGCATCCTGGGTTGATTACTCCGGGGTTGCACTCATACAAGGTTTTCAAAGAGATGTGGAAGCGATCGGCAATGGAATAACAGATATCGCCTGGGTGAACTCTGTACTTGACATTGCACTCTACAAACGTCATCGGGGTTTCGTCCTCTACAGCTGTGAGCACAGATTCAGTGATGGGGCATTCAAGATATTCCGAAAATGATTACAGTAGACCTGAATCCTAGAACCCAGAGCTGCGAGGGTGAGAGTCAGAGAAACGTGTGTTGATCAATAATGGAGGAAATACCAGAAGTGGCCAAGAGGGCGAGAACACAGAGCTTGTTGAACATGTTGTTATGAGTGCTAAGAATCAACTAGAAGATTGTCGATGAGGAATAGGAGGCGACTGCTTTTATACAGCCTRGGGTGATCTTATCGCATTGGGTAGTTCCGAGTAACGTCTACTGTTGCACAGGTGGAATGTTAAAGAGGCAGTCAGCTGGACAACTACTTGGCCGGATTCGTAGACTACGTTATCAAGCTGTCTGTTTCGATAGTATTCAATATGCCTGGAATGTATTCTGGAACTATTAGAAAGTCCTAGCTTGCACCGGTCGAGGCATTGCGTCAGCGAGCCGCTCACTGTATATTGTTAGATCGAGGGTGCTGAAGGAGCAAGGGTTCGCCTACTGATTACGAGACATTCATTCATTACATACTGGATGAACAGTTGTCTCGAAGCTAGATTACTACCCCTGTGCGAAGCGGAGAGAGCCGAATCGCCATGAATTTGTTTTAGCATTCCGATTGCGTAAATGTGTGCTTCCAACGCAACTTCATTGGCCAATGAATTACCAATAGGCAACCCTTCGAGCTCCAATGCTTGTCTCCACCTTGCCTTGCCACCGACGGCCGGAACAAGTAGGTCTGGAGTAAAGCCCATCATCTAACCACTTTTATCATGACTTGCAAGGTGTGCGGGCTCTCTCTTGATACAGATAAAGGATACCTTCTATCGCCAGGTGTGACGAGTAAGGCGAGGTGACTTACGCATATCGTGACCATGTGTAGAGGTGTGGGACTGGTGAATTGCGGGCCCTAGAAAGGGCCTGAAACACCAGGGCGTGCAACCGAAGGGGAACGCAGATGGTCACCCCACAGTACATCGGTCAGCCGGTCACTACGTGGTCGTGAGTGTGTGAGGAGTGGTGGGGGGGGGGACATATGGACTGACAGTGTGTCACCATATCACTGATGGGACAATCAATTCTGGTCGTGTACTTGGATCAGTAAAATAATAATAATAAATAAATGATGTAAATACAGCAAAGGTATTTAGTAATGGTAGGGAGTCAGATTAGAAAGATGGGGGGAGGAGAAAATAGGAGGATGGTCACGTCGTGGTGTAAGAATTGCACCCTGACGAGGCACAAATTAGGTCTAGCAACTTCCCCGCATCGGCAACTATTATATTTTTTGGCACAATTATCGGTGTCCCCTTGCCGTCGCCGCCACCATGCGGCACATAATTTCAGCATCTGGTTAATTGTCCAAACTTCTTTAGCCCTGGTTATCTTCTGCTCGGCCCCGTTAGCAGCGGGACTTCAAGAATAGAACAGCCTTGTATTTTGAGGCAGCCATCCAGTTCTGCAGCATGAATCAAAATTTCGTTATCGGTGCACGTTGGATGGGAGCCTTGCTCCTTCAGTCTCCTAGAATGAGTTGGACATTTGGCCTTGCTGGTAGTGTTCCTTGGAGGTCTAGCTGCTGGAGCGTTCTAATAATATTGATAACCCGGGAGCATTAGGTGAGCGGCTCGCTGAACGCAATGCCTCCACTACTTCAAGCTAGAACTTTCTAATAGTTCTAGAACACATTCCAGAGGTATTGGATACAATTGAGACAGGCAGCTTGATAACGTATTCTACGAATTCGACCGAGTAGTTGCCCAGCTGACTACCTCCTGTAACATTCCACCCGTGCAACAGTAGACGTTACTCGGAACTACCCAATACGATAGGCCCACTCCAGGCCGTATAAAAGCAGTGCCCTCGTCCTCCTATCCATCATCGATATCTCCTACTCGATTCTTAGCCCTCATAACAACATGTTCAACAAGCTCTGTGTTCTCGCCCTCTTGGCCACTTCTGGTATATCCTTCGTGACTGATCGATATGCGTCTCATTAACTCTCCCCCTCGTAGCTCTGGGTTCTAGGATTCAGATTTACTGTAATTATCTCTGGAAATTCATGAATGTCCAAATCACTGAATCCGTGCTCATAGCTGTAGAGGATGAAACTCCGATGGCGTTCAATGTACAGTGCAATGTCAAGTACAGAGTTCATCCAGGCGATGTCTGCTATGCCATTGCCGACCGCTTCCACATCTCTTTGAAAACCTTGTATGCATGCAATCCCGGAACGATCAACCCAGGATGCACCAACTTGCAGCCTAACGAGGTCTGTCTAGTAAGCTCATGCACGTTTAGTATTGGCTGACAACGGTTTCTCAGTGGGTCTGCGTTTCTTGCTGAAAGCTATTGGGCACTGGGTAGGTGTATCATGGGCCTTTGTTCCTAGCCTGGCTCGATGTTGAATGTTTTTCTTTCTAGCCTTGAGTTTTGAAATGATCGCGTTGTTGTACTGTACTGTAGCTGTGTCATTGGACTATACGAAATGAAACAGAGGAGGCTGTCATACCTATTTGACGACCTGCAAGGTGCTATAGCGAATGAGTACTCGCCGCTCTGTCAACGTACAGGGCATATCTGTCGGCACAAAATCCCAATGAATTGCTGATGACTGCCACTGTGGGGCAAGATCTCACCGCTGTCCGTATGCTAGCAATTCTTGGGTTTCCTGCGGTGCCGGTCTGTCAGTTGTGGTGTCTGGATGAGATGTGTAAATCCCCCTCATCGTTTTAACATGTTTTGCCCTTGGAGTGCTGTAAGTGGGGCAGCAGATCCAGCTGATTCGCCATGAGGGAGACATGGCAGCGAAACGCAGGGATTTTGCGTAACGTGCGATAGCCACGAAACTGGGAATGCTCTGAGAATGATATAAACAGCTACCTGGAAGTAAACCCATCGTTTTTGAAGCCGAGGGACCTGACTTCAAAGAGGTTTTTTTTAGATACCTTTGCTGTGTGCGTGCGTGCTTGTCCCCCAAATGATTCTGCTGTCCAAATGTAAGACTTGAGATCCCCGAAATCGGTGGATGAAATAAAGTTCCTCGTCATGAATGTCCTTGGGAAGTGGGACTTTTGAGAACAAAATGACGACTGTCATTGGGAGTCAAACCCAGCCAACTGCACAGAAAGACCAAGCCGAAGTCCCCCAGCTTCCATGTCACCTGCAAGTCGTTGTCTGGTGCCCGGCAGGGCGTCCTATGGATATCGAGAAAGCATGTGTGTACAGACTCCAGAGCTGATCGAGTTGAGAAGGCAGGTGGACTGCTTCGGCTTGGGTGGGGACGCTATTGATAACAGTAATGTCGAGCAATTGTTTCAGCTAGTCTTGTGATCACTGAGGGAGAGGCGCGGCGATGAAATCACCCTGTCTAATCCTCTCGAGTTCGTCCCGCAGGTAGCATTCGACATTTTACATTCTTCATCAGAATCAATTGAGACCTCCTACTTTCCATAGTATGGTATAATAATCCTACCGGAAAATATGGCCTTCAAACACGACTCAGGGCGGCTTCCAATTACCCAGTCAGTGAACAGTGCGTCGGGATAGGGTGAGGGACAAGTATGGAATGAGCCCGACAATTGAACACGTTTGCTACAACATTCATGGAGGTCATCGAGCAGATCCGGCGGGCCAATAGACTCCGAATTGAGAATATCTGCTGTTGAACGAAATCGCCCGAAGATGAATCTCTCGAATTGATTGCTCGTAAACACTATCAAAAACACTATCAAAGGTTAATAAAAGATGACAGGATGCCACGAAAGGTGTTAGTGGGCACCTTTCTTCGAGACGATGTGAAACGAGGCGCGAAGAGAAGAAGAGAGAGGGGCGCGGGGAGAGAGATGTGAGAAGCAAGGAGATTAACCATTTGAAGCTTGTGAGACTTGAGAGTAAAGATATCATCGGTTACTGCAGTATATAGTAAATGAATGGTGTTTGTATATTCCCGTAGAGTGTTGTTCAGCGCCGAATCATATAAAAATAAAATAATCAAGTGAGCGGAGAGAATTGTCGGGTGGAGAAGAACTTTCTACTGCGCTTAGTAGTAATTTTGATAAGGCGTTTACTTGTTTCTTTTTCAGCGTTTGATGGTCCTCGTTATCCAGTGCTGAGACCGTGTATGAGGCGCAATCGAGAGGCTGGGGTGTGAGTGGATACCCCAGATGCATCCCGAGGTTCGATTGAACATTTCGAGCTTGATCAACAAGCTCCGAAATACGGTCCCATCTTTCATCATACGCCGAAATGGTGAACCGGAGGGCGACATTAGCATGTGCAAACACCACAGGCAGACATTAGCACCGCTCTGCTCAGGAACGGGTTCACCGCTAACTTCCTGTTAGTGTCCGTTATATTTGGCGTACGTTGACGGTTCCGAATTGTCCTCAATAGGCGGCACCTCAAAATCCCACCGGTGTTAATAGAGCGGCAGAATAACATATTATTATCATTGATTTCGGCCGTGCAGCCAGCACCTCACATTCAGTGTCTTCCCCTACATTGTCACACTCTGTCTCTTACTTATTCTATGGATAACGCCCCCCTGACTTCCGAACACCCTCGGTGAGGATGTAGTGGCCTAGGTCTGTATCCCTTCCTCCCGCGTTGGATCGCAGGTACCGGACAGCTTCTGTGGGGCGTCCACTTTATTAGGGTCTCATACCTAAAATACACGTACTAGGCTCATGAGTGATAGCCTACAGGTGCGATTTAGAAATGATCAGAGCGGATGACTTGGATGCTCAACAAGGAGCAGGAGGAAATAAAGTCATAAAATCAGGGACACTACTTTGATTGTCTGCCCTGACATTCTCCTGGTGCCTCTTTATGGTATTTTACACTGATACCGCGGTCGCTCCGACAGTTTTTCTAGGCGAAATGTGAAAATGGTATGTGAAAGGAAGCGATTTCTCATTTGGAAGTCGAGTTATTTATACATATTCAAACAGGGTAATAATGTCTTTAATGAAGGTACAATATATCACAAGTCCATCTACCTTTCATTTTACAGGACGGGGGAAAACATCCGATCACTTGGACGGAAGCAGGGGTATAAAGTTGGGAGATAAACAATCTCAGGGGGGATGATCACATTTCGTCTAAGCCTGCTGCACATAGACCGCAACCAATACACTCGAGGCAAGCTGCGATAAACGTCAGGGTCAGTTAGGGTCTATTCAGCAAGTGAACGCAACATACCCAGGCCTCCGCAGCAAGCACACAGGTAACAGGGGCAACACAACGGGTTTGAGAAAGCTCCTATAGGCAACCGGTGAGTTCAAAGCCCTATTCGTAAGAGTCTCATATTCCCACCTTTGCAACACCAAGCACTCAACATAATGCCTAGAATCACCACCACGAACAAACCCACGAAAATGATAATCAAATAATCTACAGCACCCAACACATATCAGGCCAGGGGTAAACTAGTTTGTTTCATATGGCACGCACACTTGCGGTCAATGAGCACCCCGTTGCCATTCTGTGGGTCTCCAGTCGCGCGTTTGGCCAGCCCCCCAAGGATTTCAGTCGCACCATCCCAGAAGCCTGACATCCCTTCGGAGTGGTAGGCGCAGAACCAGACGACGAGAACTCCGAAGAGCAGAAAGACACTGAATAGCATTAACAAGAACCTCTTCCGCGATCCGTGGCACCCCCTGTGAGGACTCGTCCCTCCCCGCTCGCAGCGCCTATGGCAGCGACCTTCACACGAGGTGAACCCGGTTGCTGGAAGATGTTCCCTAGAGTAGTCGGTATAAAGGTCCATTGTATCACCGATGTGGTGCTTTGGTTGTTCTGTGACGAGTTCCTTCATTGTGTGTTGGTGGATAAGGGGAAGGGGTGAGGCGGAGAGAGAAGCGGGGGTTGGCAGGATATATTTATACCGTCGCTTGACAGGAAGGCCAGTGTTACGTAACTGGATCAGATCTATTAGCAGCAGTCATCACCATCTCTGTTTGCTGCGGAAGCCACGAAAAATCCTCAGTAACGGGCACTGCCTACCTAGGTGGATGCCCAAGGTGCGAGGCAATGCCATCTTTAAGAAGTAAACCGTCACTGCCTTGAGTCGGGCTGTGCTCTCTTGCTACTGGAGCGTTCTCAGACCGGCTTAATACCCGCACATATCAAATGCTACAATTGTTATCATAAAACGTGCGCGGGTGGGAGCTAGCCCATCACCGCGGTGCTTGGTACCCTCTGATGACGACAGGGCATACGCCTATATATGCGGACATGAGTACCGCCCTGTTTGAGGGACGAGCACACCACTGACCTCCCGTTGGTATGACCCTCTTCGGCCGTCCCAAGACTGACAAGACCGAGTTAATCAGCCCTCCGTGAATTGTACAACAGACGTCTGCCGACACAAGCAAACTTGAGTCGCTTGGCGACACCGACTTGCATTTGAATTTAGACACTCACAAGTGACGGCCGGTTTCTCGTCGAAAATCATGTCCAGGACACATCTCGCGCGTGCGGCCATCGCCTCCTTCGTTTCTCGTGCACCTGACGTCCAAAGTTCATCCTCCTCTGTAAAACCCTCTTCGACGTGAAACACCGGAAATTCAGCCTTGATGTATGTGAGGGAACGTCGCTTGTCATATGTGTATAGCCCATTTTCTTCTCGACAGTTCTCAACAAAAGCCATCAGCCAGAATTTGGCGAATACGGGGAGGGTAATCACTGACCTCGACAACGAGGACAGGGACCTTCTCTTTCCCCCTTATCAGTTGATCGAATGCGATGCTACAAGTTCTCAGAGCCCGAGTAAGGGGACTGGTATAGATTTTTTCCGGCGGCGGAAGACCCAATTTATGCTCTTTCTCCCATTCGGCCCGTATATGCAGTGCTTGGTCAACCCCTATCGATGTGATATCAGAATCTGCTGTAATTCCAACGTTAAAAAATCAAATTTGTAGCGGCGAACTGAGGCATCACACACTCACGTCCCCAAATGATCTCATCGTCTCCATTTAGCCTCGCCCACGAACTGTAGGCTATGTCCCCCTACAAATTGAACGGGTAAGCGACTGCAAGCACGCACCTCCGCCACTCTTGCAGTCCATACTTTTCTTTCCCCACATTATCTGCAGCAATTTTACTTTAAAATATTTCCCCCAACCGCGAGCACGTACGATAGCTTTGGCCATGTCTGCAGAAGAACACAAGCTTGTACGATTCCCCCGGCTTCGCCTTAGCATTTAGCTCATTCAGATGGTTTCTCAGATGCACCCATCTATCCAATGATTCGTCAATGAGCCCAAAACGTAGTGGTATCTGTTTATCGATGAGTATACACCCCTGGGCGGATCATCAACCATCTGAGACTTGCCGGCCGTGAGATCGACGGGTTCTCAATGAAAACCCCAGGTGTGTACTAAACGGACTATAAGAAATTGTGTTTCGAGCAACGGTGAATGACGGACCTCGTACTCGCGCCGTTGAATGTGCCCATCCATACACAAGGTGGTTATCGGCGAACCGACCGATGCGTACCATCATCAGATCAGATGGAACAGCTCATAATGACGTCATATTTCAAATACAGATGTACGCGTGTTTAATAGAGGGGGTGCTTATTGCCCTTTGTGTACAGTTCAAGCCTTCTTACATTTTATCACAACAGGTAGTATACCTTTGTGTAAAGTTGGCTGGTCAGCGCAGGGATCCCGATGCAGATACAGGCCCCACTCACCCCCTGTCTTCAGCAGAAGTGGACTCCGACCAATAGCTTGAAGAAAACCCTTTATTATTCCGCCATGTGCAGTAACGGATATATCTACGCAACGCCCTGGTAAACATATAAGCCAAAAGAACAAAACAAAAAAAACACGTACAAGTTGAGGACCCATCATTCTCGAAAATATAATCCAACACCTTCCTCGCACGATCCGCAACGTCTCCCTTTGTCTCTCTCRATTCCGGATCCCAAAGTTCATCTTCCTCTCGAAAGCCCTCTTCAAACTCAAAGTTCTCAAAACGGGCTTGAATATAAGAGCGCGTCCTCCGCTTATCGCATGTGTGTATTCCATTCTCTTCACGACAATTCTATAATATATATATTCGGGCGTCGGCGGCGGGTAAGAGAATGAGTAACAAGTTGAATCCAGATAAGAAAACCCATGAACTTCACCTCAAGAACCAAAACCCTCCGCTTGTCCTTGACATCACCACCCAGCACAATCCCCTCAAAGGTAATCTGACACGTGTGCATCGCCCTCGTCAATGGGCTGCAATACAACCGATCTGGAAGCGGCATCCTAAATGGCAACTCCGCCTCCCATCCACGTTTCGCCTCGATCGCTTGATTTATGCCGATCGGTGTGAGCTCSGGATCCGCTAGCCCTCATCAAGCATCATAATCAAAGAAGAGTAGGGGGAAACTCACGGCCCCAAGTCATCTCGCCATCCCCGTTCATCCGACTCTTTTCCCTACAAAAAGATCATCGTACTCATCCAACTCATCAACCCAACAATAAAAACAAGAGAATACGCACGCATCCCAGTCCTTGACTCCGTACTTGACCTCTGCAACGTTGTCTAACAACCAACAAAGGGGCAAACGCAAAAAACAAAAGGGCCACAAGTCAATCCCACAAGATTAAACAACAACACACGGATCTAGGGGGTTAGGATGGAATTTATTTATTTTTGGCGAAAAACTCACGATACCCTTGGCCATGCCTTGCGAAAAAGAACACCTTGATCTCCTCGCCTTTCCCTTCCGTTTTCAACTTGSTCTTGATCGCATTGATTCTCTCTCGAAATCCATCCCACCGATCTACTGATTCGTCCTCTAATCCCATCCGCAGCGGAACCTAAGAAGGCCGGACAGTTTCCATGGGATGTCGTTTTCCACAAAGCAAAAAWAWAAWAAAATAAAGCAGCACACCCAACGGCAAAGCAAATTCCCCAACACAAGTCAGTCGGGTACGTTATGTGATAAAGAAACAAAGGATTGGCTCCTTTTTGTAACTCATAACTCACCGCATTTTGTGTGAACAACGTCTTATGATCTTCGTGATCATGTATAAAAAACCCAGGTACACACTGTGGATGGATTGCCAATCGGATACAGCCGCAAGGGAAAGGACAAAAGGGAAGGAGTATAGGAGCTAGGAAACGTACCTCGTAATTCGAGATGTTGGACATCGATAGATCACCAATCATTTGGGGATTCTTTGCGGTACTTCTCACACAACTTTGATCTCTCGGACTCACACTTCGGAAAGGAACCCCCCCCCCCCCCCCGTTCGGCACCCAAAAATATCTTACCTTCCCTTTGYAGAAATAAACGGGTGAGAGTGAAAAGGGAACAAAGTAACGGGAACCCTCGCAAACGCACGAGTGGGTATCGTCGATTTTCTACTACTTAAATACAGTTAAAACAACAACAACCATAGTTAACTGAGCTTATGTAACCTAGAGAGGCGCACTGCGCAAACGGCTCATTGGGYAGCGTTCGATATTTCAACACCCTTGGCCCCCAACGTTCATCAAACTCAACATATAACCTCAAGCAGAACTCGTATCAACAATGTTCCAGGTACTTTTATGAGCCAACGACCAGTTCCAGATGAAAGAAAGAAAAGTTTATTACAAAACGGCATATCACATGACACCTCCCCCCCACCCGTCCGGACCGACCACCACTCCCAAAATCAATCAATCACACCCCTCTTGTGGCACTAGGAAAGCGCGAAATTTTTTTGAATAACATCACACACATTCACATTCACTGCCCAAACCAAACCAAACGAGAAGAGAGAAAATTAATTTGAATACAATTTCTGACAAACTACGAAGTACACAAAAAAAACAAAACATGGAAACATGAAACGACGATAACGCTTTTTTTCATTTTCTACCCCTCCAAAAAAAAACGTTCGTCGGTTTTGCGTATGTATGTATGTATATGAAAAAACACAAAAAAAAAAACTGCAACTTTCTCAAAAAACCAATGTGGAAAAAAAGACACAAAAGAAAAGACAAGTCTGGGGCATAGGGTAACTAAGCATTGTACAATACATCACAAAAAAAACAAAGGAATGGGGTCATAGAGGGGGGGAGAGGGAAGTCATCACGATAATTGCAGGAGGGGGGTAAGTATATTGTACGAGAAAAAGAAAAAACGCTCCCCATAATAGTTAAATCATCATCATCACTCTTTGTCATCAACACAAAACATAACCATGCAGGGGGTAACAAAAAAAAGCTCCAAGTTTCCACTATATATCCATGATCAGCGACATGGGTATCTCCATCAACTCGGTTCTTCCAAAAAAAAAAAAAAAAAAACAAAACACAAACACATCCTTCACGAATAATGCGGTAGACTGGTAATAGCCGGCGCACGTCGAAGCAGGAAATGCGCCTTGCCATTCCGCTCGCCCGCAAGTTTATTAATCGCATTGAGAAGATCGCCTCTCCTCAGCGGTTCTAAAAAAATCCCCCAGTATCAGTAAGCTATACCAAAGCAGAGAAAAAGCGCAACTCACTCGTGATATGATCATCCATACCAGCCTGCAAACACCTCTCACGATCACCAATCATAGCATGGGCCGTAAGCGCAATAATCGGAATAGGCGTCAAGCCCTTGTGCATCTCATACGACCGAATAAGCTCCGTAGCTTCCATACCACCCATAAACGGCATCGACACATCCATCTAAAACACCCAACAAAAAATCAACTCAGCCATCACAAAGACAGCAGAGAGAGGGGAGACCACGCACGAGAATAATATCAAACGGCTTGCCCTGAGCGACCCGCGCCTTGAACGCATCCACCGCCAAACTCCCATTCTCCGCAATCTCAACAGTATGCCCATACTTTTCCAATATCTTCACCGCCAATTTCTGATTCACAAGATTGTCCTCCGCGAGCAGGATATCAAACGTCACATCGTTCGGTGCCGATACCGGGCTCACGGTGTTGGATTCGAGTGCGGTGATCAATGCCGATGCGAGATCTTGYGCCGTCACAGGTGTGGTCACTTGCGAGCTGATACTATTGTCGAGGCACCATTTGACTTGTTTGCCAAAATCAGTGTTCAAGGAAAAAAAAAAAGAAAAGTGGTCATCAGTAACGTACGATTCAACCGTGGCATCTTTGGCGCAAGTAGCACAATCGGGATATACCTCAAATGCTCAAGCTCACGAACACTCTCAGTCTAATCACACATACAATCAGCGACCCTCCATCCAAAGACAAAATAAAAACAAACCACCCACCATCCCCAAAGTATCCACCACGATCGTATCAATATGCGGACACTTGTCCTTATCCGCAACCTCACTAACATGATGCACCGTATGCGGCCTCAACCCAAGCTCCTTGATCCGATCGACCACATGCGTCGTATCCCTCAACGTATCCACAAACAAAATCGTCCTCTTCGAAAACGGCGCCATCTTGGCCAACGTGGCTTCGATCGTGTTATGACTGATCTGAGAGGATATGGTGAAGAAGAACTTGGAGCCCTTTGACACCTCGCTCTCAACCCACATATTCCCCTGCATAAGATTAACCAGCCTCTTTGAGATCGACAGCCCAAGACCCGTCCCACCATACTCCTATATAATCATATCAAAAGTCAATCCACTTTGAAAACAAACAAACAAACGCACCCTAGTCGTAGACCCATCCGCCTGACAAAACGTATCAAAAATCAAATTCAACTTATCCTTCGCAATCCCAATCCCAGTATCCATCACCGCAAACTCCAACGTGACCATCTGATCATCCAACGCCAACAGCCGACAACTCAACGCAACATGCCCCTTCCTCGTCACCTTGCTCGGCGTAAACTTGATCGCATTCCCCACCAAGTTCGTAATCACCTGCCGCAGCCGCAACGAATCACCGATAAGCTGGTCAGGAATGTCCGGCTCGATTTCGTATGTGAGGTCGAGGTTGTTTTGCGAGGCYCGGACGACGAGCGTTTTGAGGATACCGAATACRGTTTGACGAAGCGAGTAGGTCACTGCTTCCATGGTCATCCTCCCCGCCTCGACTAGCGTCAAACCAAACRTCAGTAGCATGTCCACCTGACATTTAATGACGTACTCTTGGAGATATCCAAAATATCATCAATGATCAACAGCAGCGACCTGGCCAAACTATGAACAAGCAACAAACTCTCCCGCTGCGATCGATTCAAATCACTATCCAGCGTCAACTCGGTCATCCCAATGATACCATTCATCGGTGTCCTAAAATTCAAAATTCAGTTCCTCTTTCATTAGAAGAATCAATACAAACGCACCGAATCTCATGAGACATATTCGCCAAAAATTCCGACTTGCTCCTATTCGCCAACTCGGCAGCCTCCCTCGCAGCCGTATTCTTCTGAATACTATCCCTCAAATTAAACACCATCTGATTGATCTGGGTCTTCAACGAATCCATCTCTCCACTCGCCTCGACCGTGATAAAGCGCGTGAAATCACCATCCATAGCCGCGGCCGAAATCTGGGCGAAACCTCGCACTTGCGTCGTCAAATTACCCGCCATCGTATTAACACTCAACCTGCAAAAAGCGTCAAGTAAAAATCAAGTAACGAGGGAAAAAAAGAACGCACGTAATCTCCTGCCAAATTCCCTGCACATTACCAACYTCGGCCTGAACTCCCAACTTGCCTTCCGTTCCCACCTCCCTCGCGACCTTTTTCACTTCTGCCGCAAAGATAGCCAACTGATCAATCATATCGTTGATCGTGTTGACCAAGTTGAGCATCTCTCCAGACACAGACACGCCTCTAATCTTTTGCGTCAAATCACCCCTCGCCACCGCAGTCTGTTATCCTCTCATTTAGCAGACTCAAAAAAGAAAAGAAAGGCAACTCACCGTAGCCACAGCAATCGTTCTCACTTGCAGCGTAAGCTAAACACACACCTCAGCACCCACATCACACACACCGAGAATTAAAAAAAACTCACATTATTCGCCATGACATTCACATTATCCGTCAAATCCTTCCAGGTACCACCGACACCCGTCACCCTCGCCTGTCCACCCAACCTACCCTCCGTACCGACCTCTCTCGCAACCCTCGTGACCTCGTCCGCAAACACGCTCAACGACTCGGTCATCCCATTCACGGTCTCCTTCAACTCTAAAATCTCACCCCTCACATCGACCTCGATCTTCTTTGTCAAATCACCCCCTGCGACGGCCTTGGTCACTTCTGCGATAGATCTGACTTGGTTGGTCAAATTCATAGCCATCAAGTTGACGTTGTCCGTCAACACCTGCGCTTGCCCCCTTGAATCAAGCCCGCATACAAGAGACACACAGAACGCACCTTCCACATCCCCTGCACATCCGGAACAAACGCCTGCCCACCCAAAATACCCTCCGTCCCGACCTCCAACGACACCCTCGTAACCTCGTTCGCCAACGTGCTCAACTGGGCCACCATCGAATTCACCGTCAACTTGAGGTCGAGCATCTCACCCTGCACATCCACATTAACCTGCTTGCTGAGATCACCCAACGCGACGGCCTTGGTGACTTCRGATATGGACCGCACTTGGTCAGTCAAGTTGGACGCCATTTTCTAATTAAGAAAYATATGAAGCGGATGTGTTTGCTATATATGGAAAATAAAAACGCACGTTGACATTGCGGGTGAGATCGGCCCACGTGCCCTGGACACCCTCGACCCGCGCCTGTCCGCCGAGAATGCCCTGTGTGCCGACCTCGAGAGCGACTCGGGTGACTTCGGATGCAAAGGCRGAGAGCTGGTCCACCATCGAGTTCACCGTGCCTTTGGGGGATRRTGAGCRAAAACGAAGAAACGCGCATATAGCCAGGGGCCGAGCTCACTCTTCAAGGTCGACATCTCGCCCTCGACCTGGATCTCAATCTTCTGTGTCAAGTCACCGCGGGCGACGGCAGTGGTAACGACGGCGATGGAGCGCACTTGATCCGTGAGTGATGAACACATTCTGTTCACCTGTCAACAACCATCAGCCGGGGGGCGCACTGTCCACGAATAGACGGCTCTGCTTACATTGCGCACAAGCTCAAACCAGACRCCCTCGACATCCGGCACATGCGCCTGTCCCCCCAATTTGCCCTGCGAACCCACTTCGAGCGTGACCCTCGTGACCTCTGCTGCCAGCGCACGCAGCCTACAGAAAGAGTGAGTCTATAGTTATCCCAGCGAACGAGGGCACGCCACACACACCTCACAACCATTCCATTCACCGTGTTCTTCAGATCGAGTATTTCGCCACGTGCATCCACCTCGATCTGCTTCGACAGATCCCCCAAGGCCACGGCTTTCGTCACTTTGGCTATCGAGCGCACCTGAGAGGTGAGGTTCGCAGCGAGCTTGTTCACAACTCCCGTCAACTCTCGCCACGTTCCCTCCACATCCAAYACCAACGCCTGCCCACCCAGTTTACTAGACAGCTGATATGAGTACACGTGCAAAAACAGATAAACAAAACCGACCCTTCAGTTCCGACTTCCTGACTGACCCTAGTCACTTCTTTCGCAAACTGTCCAAGTTTGTCAACCATCGTATTAATGACGTCCTTGAGTTGAACCATCACAACGCCCTGCACAGGGACAGTAATCTTCTGGCTCAAATCTCCCCGGGCCACCGCATTACACACCCTCGCCACGTCCTGCACCTGCGCCTTGAGAAGCTTGAGCTCCTCCACCGCACTCATCCCACTCTCAAACGCCGCATGAGCCAAGGGTCCCATGCTCGGCACAATCATYGGCGAACTTCCATTCGAATTGATGCCTGAATTGACCCCATTCTCACCATTGCCGACCCCAACACCACCCGATGACGAGTTGTTGATGTAATTGATAGGGTTCACCAGTCCGTAGCCGGCGTAGAGCGGAAGCTGCATCGGGTTCAGCACAGTTTTGCCACACGTCGAACACATGGGATGCGATGTCGGAGGCGCAGAGGTCGGGGCGTTGGGCGGGGCGATAAGGTGTCCATAGCGGTGGGAGAGATTGGCWGCCGAGTTGAGATTGTTCAAGTTGGTATAGAGCTGATTGGCTTCGAGTGCGGATGGGAGGGTGCCAAGAGAGAGAGCGGGCCGTGAGGGTGTGGGTGTGCTGTGTTCTTTGGATGATGATGACGTGCCGTTGGTCTTGGGTATGGATGCAGCAGTAGCAGTAGTAGCGTTGGCGGTCGTTTTGGCGGTATCCTTGCTGGTGCTGGCCTTGTTGGTGCTGCTTGGTCCAATGCCATTGGTCGTCGTCGTCGACGTTGTTGTTGTTGCTGCTGCTGCTGCTGTCGTTGTTGGTGGTGGTGGTGGTGGTGGTGGGGCAGCAGAACGAATGGCGTCCTTGGGGCCGATCTGGGTAAAAGAGGAATCGACGACGAAGAGCTCGTTGATGGAGCTCCGGATATCTTTGTGCTTGACGCCGTAWGTCGAGTCGGAACTGCGATCGCCACTCATCGAGGTGAGATAGCTGCCCATGCTGTCAACAGAGGGAAAATACCCTATGCTCGAAGACGGGAAACTAGCGTCCARGGGGGGCACGGCATCGGGGAAGGAGATGTTGGTCTCTGGGTCGTATTTGGCATGGTCRCGGCGGCATCGTCGGACCTCCTCCTCCGCGGTCCAYAGTCGGCGTCCAAGGGCGACGATGGCACGGATGATGGCGTCGGTCTGCCAGTTGCGGAGCCCGTGCCAGATGGGGGCCGGTGCGCTCTTGGTGCCGAGCTCATAGACGGAGAGGAGGAGGACGAGATGTCTGAGAAAGGGGTCGCCGTCGTGGGCAAAACAGAGCCTGGGATCGACCACATGCGCCATTGCGGGCGACGGGTAGACGGCGGCGGGGATGACGGCGGTGGGAAGAGAGAGAGGCGAGGCGAGGAACAGCTTGGAGGAATGTGTGTCTGGGGCAGGGGAGAGTGAAAAGAGAGAAGAACGCAAAGCGGCAGTCGTCCCTGCAAAGGATCTATCACACTTCCCACGCCCAATATAGTCATCTCTAATCCACACCCAGCATAACGATGAAACAACCCACCCGAGCCCTGCGTTTGGACCCACACGCTCGACTTGACGGATTGCGGGACCCACCAACTACCCCGCATCCACTCAGTCGCGKAGCAGAGGTATTATTGAAATACACAGCAACTATTACATTGATAACTACCACGAAGATGCTCAGCTTTGGCCAGAGCCCTTCTGATGAACCTTTTCCTAGCTAATTTCATCAAGGGTCCGCAGCAAAAGCTATGACTTTTGTAGTTGGRTGAACCAGTTGACCTAGCGCAGACAGTAGGTCGTAATCATGATTGCACGAATGAATATTTTTAACACACYGCATGAGAGCCCTGATTTGAGMATCAGGRYYCGTGCATGRATGATAGTTATTGCTGTCTTTRRCACTGGTGYRATGCTGAATMTCRAGGCAAGTTTAATATGGGCTGAGAGCATCAGGCACATGGAATTCAACTTCAATAGGTCGGAGGTGTTGTGGACGGGAAGACATCAGAAGACGTTCCGAGTTAATTATGGCAAAGGGATGTGGGAGAATTAAGGCTCCAATCGTCCCCCCTGATTCAGGATTTCCCAACGCTAGAGTATTTGTGGCGGGACGCAGGAAATGTTAAATTGTCAGGACTCCACAAGTGGAAATATATGCCTATTTGATTCAGTTTCCTCCTATAGCAGCCCCTTCTGTCTCATATTGCACGATACKCTCGCTACTRCACTTGCTCGAGCATGCCTTCCTATCCACAARACCTTCCACCTATCGARGATRTYGAGGATCAMTTCCGTTCACCCGATGCTCTCACCGCATATGAAGTTTGCCTTGACTTTCAACGCCATGCCCGTAMCGAAAGYGRCAATYCTATCATCMAYGCWCGAGTCCTAGGTTTCTTRATACTCAACACAAGTGTCCCTAAAGTGTCGGAGCAAGTCGCTAAAGAGATCTTGTTATGCAACAAGAATTACACCCAGCTGTCTGYACTGGGCGATTTCTATGTTAAATGGTTTATTMARCCATGTATGTCATAACCCCTCCGCTCCAGACCCTTGATGAACTAACAAGGAGTTAGTTAAAAAWTTCAAAAGAAGAACCACAACCATGGATGGTCATCCAATGCTCCCATCATTTGATCAAGATAAGGCTAATATACTGGCCGAAATCYGGGAGGCACYAAAGGACYATGCAAAGGCCAAAAAACAGGTAACGCATGACGCCCCAAGTTCCACCGCCGAGTAATMAACCATTGACCTGTACAAGTAAAGGCCCTCATTCGTGATAATCATCGATGTGTTGTTACAGGGGTATACGACGTGAAAGCCGGAGTCCCTGGTGAGGAAACTCGCAAATTCGGCAATTCTGTCCACACGAAACACGCCCATATTTTACCACCATCCATATATTTCAACGTCTCGGGTACCGACCCGACGACCTCCTCCCGTAAAGTGTGTGTTGTCCCACTCAGTTCTAGGCGCTTAAGCTCATMCATAACCAGGATTACTCGGCATCAGTACTGGCTGTTTTGAARCATTTTGGTTACGATGTCAAAGAATTGAATGGCACCARGGTACACTCCCTTCYCAACACGGTAACAATGGAAGGCAATGTCCATAAGCTATTCAATCGACTGGAATTATGGTTAGAGCCGACGGTGCGCTTTTTTCCCTTTCATGATATAAACCCTCCTTCTGTTTTAAATCACCAGCTCACCAGGCTATTCCGCATTGCTACAAAGTACAMACWGCCAGCGAACGAATTGTTTATCCTGGGTTGGTGACTTTAACCACACCAGACTCTGYGAAATTTCCACTCCCCTCGCCTACGCTTCTTGGGTTGCATGCAGTCTGCGCCCAAGTTGCGCACCTTTCGGGTGTGGCTAAACGCCTTGACAAGTTTGATTGTGACTTGGATGGTTGAGGGAACTGGGGTGTAATGAGAAATGATATCGTTGTTATTGTTGTCGTGGTGATGATAGGGTTGTTTAGTGAGTAATTTGATGGTAGGAGAGAGGAGTGGAACAGGAGGTGCAAAGAGAGAATTTTCGGGTGAGGGGGAAAGTTGGTGGGGGTGTCAGGTAGGGGATGTGCCGCGGTTACAGTGGCGCCAATGTTCCTAGATGAGTGTGGAGTAAAGGTTGAAAATGTAGAGGAAGAAGAGGCGATTGGTGGTGGTGGTGGTGGTGGGGCGAGCGGGACAGCGTACTTGTCGAATAGAGCAAGGAGGGCAGGTGTAAGGTATAGCCTACACGGACTTACATTGTAAGAATAGAACTCTTATGAAAACCGAAAGAGGAGAACACACCTTTTGCGTTTCCCGCAATGAAGCGCAACGTCCGAGTGCCCCTTGAAGCTATTGAAAAGCCAGGTGAGAGGATAGTGCAACACACCTGAATAGGAGATGTAAGGATGTTACCATACCTTGAAATCCGACCGGGGGGAGGGTTGATTATACTTTACGCCGCTCAATTCGCTAACTCGTAGTTTGCATTATCTCATGGATATCTTTCTGGTTGTGCTTGATGCTCATTGTACAGTTGACGCGGAGGCAGGATGGTCATTCGGCGACCAGGCTCAAAGTAGTTGTAACTGGCGACGCCCTGCCCGTGAGCTTTGTTGGGGCCCTGCGATTGGCGAGATGCGTTCGGCMTTGGCAGGTAGACTGATAGGGTTGAGCGCAACTTGGATGAGACAGGCAGAGCACAGAGCGCAGCGAACAGTGAAGAGGGTCCATGGGATGGTGTGTTTAGCGCCGAATGCTGATCGTGACGATCAGTGCTCAGCCACATACTCGACATTATGGATAGTGCAGAATTCCACGCAGCGGTAGGTTGCCTAATTTCTGACTGCTAACGCCATCTTTTGTTCAATGTCCTGCAGGTGTACGAAGCTATAAGGTCGATACCACACGGTCGCGTCACAACATACGGTCAGCGCATTCCCTGCTGTCCCCAACCCCCTCGACACCTCCCTCTCCAACTCAACTCACACCCCACACAGGACATATCGCAAAGCTCGTCGGAATGCCAAACCACTCCCGTCACGTTGGCCAAGGTAACATCAAAAACCCTTCTCCTTAACAAATGTAACGACTGAGTGTCATTTATCGTACCTCTTGCTCCCCCCCCCACAAGCCCTCAAATTTCTGACGCCCGGAACAAACCCGCCTGTGCCCTGGCACCGTGTTATTGGATCTTCCGGAACGGTATCCTCCCGTGGTCCCGGAACTGACGGTGCGCGACGACAACGTGACGCCCTGGTTGCTGAGGGTGTAGAGGTCATCCAAGGCCGCACCGGTGAATTCAGGATCGATATGCGGCAGTATGGTTGGCTCCCTGCACCCGCCCCTGCCCAGACTCAGATGCCGCAAGCTGATCCCCCTGTTCAGGGAAGTGAAGAGTAAGGGGAATTCCGGATGGGGGCCGTGTTGAACCCCCATGCAGAAAGGATATGTATCTCATGGGTGTTTTTTTTTTTAAGTTTTCATGGTGATTGATATGAATCGGTGCTGCGAGCATGTTGAGATGTATGTTATGTACGGGGATGTCATTGTTAGAAATCTAGGTACGCGACTTGATCCGCCCTGAAATGAACATAACCAGGACGGCTACTGTTGCCCGTCGATTGTAGTCAAATTGTTAAGAATTTGAACAACGACGAGCTTGCCTATAAATCAACAATCAGAACAACCCTCTTCGATAGTGGTCCAGCACTTTCCGCCGCGCTAAGAAGCATAAGAGAATATGAAGCTCGCCCTCCTCGCCCTTCTCACCTCACTCGCAAGCACAGGTGCCATCGTCCCTCCAGGCGCCGACACCCCCGCATTCTACCTCGTCGCGAGTTCAGCCAACGGCGGCGCAGGCAATCTCAAGGTAAAATATATTATCATTCATCACTGATTAAGCACCGACTTTTTCGTTTTATTTTTACAACCGCCCCCTCTTCAGCCATTGAGAACAGACGGTGGCGCAGGTGGCTACGCCACACTAACCGGCACAGGACCCATCGGTCAATTCTACTTCTTCCAAGGCAACCTCGTCGCCGCTCCACGCCCCGGCTCCCCTCCCCCACCTGCACCACAACCCACTCAACGCCCTCTCATCGGTTCTGTGCTCGGCTCCACCGGCTGCAGTGCCTATGGCTCCTTGGGGTTCACCGAAGGCTCGAGTTCGAACAAATGTGCTCGTTATGCGTCGTTTTATATCCAATCCGATCCTGAGAACGCCCAGTTGGGTGCGCGATTGACSTTTAACTTTGTTGGGGGGTTTTACGCTTGTGGGAGCGGGCAAGATGTGAGTGAGCTCCCGTTGGGCTCCCCTTTTTTGGAGATTGAGGGAATTCTCTATTTTTTTTTTAGGTCTGGTATAAAACTACTTCGACGGAAGGGCCGGGGGATTGCACTCCCATTGACCTCTACACCGTTCCAGTGAACTGAGGGTATCCAGCGTCAATAAAAACGAGTAGAGATACATCGGGGATATAATATTTCCAAAGAAGTGAAAAAAAGAGGTGTCGCAGCGTCGGTTTGGATCAGTGAGAAAAAGAAAAGAAAAGGTAAGGAGCGACTGAGGTAGGAAAATTCCACCTCCAAGAAAAAGTAAAAAAAGAAAAGGAAACATAAAAAAACACCTCTACCAACATTCTCCAAGGAGCCTACTGTGCCAMCCCGATAGTCGAGTATCTCTCCGTCTCCTTTTTAGAATCGACAATCGTCAATGGGATATGCGCTTCATCATGCCGATTATTCGCATGCGGAGAGAACGGTGTTCTATCAGACGATAGTGAATACCCCGGTTCGGACCTACCCTCCACACCAAAAGCTTTCCCAAAGTCCGCACGATTTCCCTTCTTCCTTCCATTGTTACTACTTTGTAAGTAGTATTTGAATGAGCCTAGAATTTCTGCGGCAAAGTCGGCTGTAGAGATAGTAAATGATAAACCCGATAGGAACAATCCAAGTTAGCGTCGGTTATCAAGGTTCTATTCCAACCAGAAAAGGACCACTTACAATAGTTGATACTAATGCAAATATAGAGCATGTAAGCGCCGGGGGAATCAGATCAGGCCTAAAAAAAAGCACGCACGAATCCCAGAGTGGTCTCCAAATGCTTGTAGCGGGTTTGTCGGAGCCGCGCTGATACTCTGTGGCGGTATATGCCCAGCACATGAAAATGGAGAAAAACACCATCTGGAAAAACCAAAGGCGGAAAACCGCGTCATGCCATACAGTAAGTGGAGTTAGGTCGATACCCAAATAGACAGAGGTCAAATCCGTTAGTTCCAGTGTCCAGGAATGGGTGGCTATGACTCAAAACGAAACGGACCTCAATGCAAATCGCAAGCGCATTCAACCCATTAGCTATGTTTGTCGCGGACCAATATTGAGTTGCTTCGATTAA
Source organism: Lepiota subincarnata (assembly GCA_023014305.1). Taxonomy (NCBI): domain Eukaryota; kingdom Fungi; phylum Basidiomycota; class Agaricomycetes; order Agaricales; family Agaricaceae; genus Lepiota; species Lepiota subincarnata. Next base: position 206,642 of record JAECYV010000035.1, read on the forward strand.
ACTAGATCAGAAAAAGGGCGTGGGATTGCTTTGGTTGGGAATCCCTTACCTTTGATTACTCTGCCTTCYAGTGCGCTGAACTGCAACGTGGATAATACCCAGCGTCCGTAAGTAACGCGATTCAAACGGAACACAAGGAATGTGAGCGCACCACGAAGGATTGATAGAATGTGAACATGACAATAAGTTTGATGGCCAAGAATTTAGCCATCGGACGGCGGCTCTTGAGTTCTTCGGCCGTGAGGCCATAGAATACTAAAAGACCGTACAGAGCTATGCTAAKGTGATAGTTATCCATGTCAGCCTATTGCCTGTGCTGAAACAAGTTCAGACATACCTTATGCTCACAAAATTTATAGATTCAATGTATACGTTGGCCCATTTTGGCGAAAATCCCTCGGCATGGCAAAGTTTGCCAAGTTTCTCGCAAATTATCCCCGCTATCGAAGCGGCTATGTGGRATTTAATATTAGAAAATGAGGAGACAGCAGAGAGAAATTACCTGGTCGGATGATAACGTATTGAAGAACGGACCACTGCGGTTAATCCGTTCAGCTCAAGCTGACAAAACTGAATGAAGCGAACGAACTTTGACTGTGTACATAAAGTACGACTGGAATCAGAAATCAAGATTTAAATATTGATACGTATTGCAAAACAAAAACAAAAAACGCACCTTTGTTGGTCTATATCTCCAGCAACAAAACTGGGCGCCATATGTTAATGATATTGCTCGGGGGTAAGCTAGGAGAAAAATAAACCAACTGGGAGTGGTAGTGGTCGTTTGTCTTTTCGTTCCAGAGCGCGTTCCGCGGAATTGCCGACGGCAGTTGCTGCCACATACTCGATCAAAAGAAGACTACAAAAAAAGTTATAAATATCAACAAGTTCCCTGGACACAGCTTCGACCCACAGAAACGCGCTTAGACCAATTGCCTGCAAGCAGTAAGACGGAGCGTCAATCGTATAGGCTGATAAGCGCCACTTGCCTCGTACGCTGTGGAACACATGTTAGATGGGCGGTGAGGGTAGTAAGCCTGAAAATCAGCGTACCAATCTGAATGAATGAATAGTAGGTGTAGTGTCGAAAGAAGCGATATGAAGCAAAAGAGATGATGGCGTAGACCGGTGGCATGTACAGGATGCGTAAGCTAGAGGCAGAAATGAGCCATAAGGTCCGAAAAGGGTCGCATGCGACGAACGACGTCCCCGAGGAAAAGGAATATTCAAATCGATGCAGTAGTCCCGTTTAATGCTCAGTGGACCGAACAACGAGAATGGCAGCAAAAGGGACCCGAAATCCGGACGTCTTGCACCATTAGGAGGACAAATCTCGTGACAGGGACAAGGGAATGCGGCAAGATGATAATAAGGATGCGTACATTTGTCGTTGTTGGGCACGATTGGTGTAGTTCCTACAGAATCATTCGACAATCAGAAGCGGAGCCCGGCTGTACGGACAAAAACCGACCTGCAGTGCGAAAGGACAGAATACGTCGACACAATGACCGTCTGCATTCATGAATCAGCACATCCGGAGGCCGCCTGTAAGACAAGGCATGTGATAGATCTGCTCACCAGGACCGCGCACCCTCCAGCAACAGCCCATCCGATCCGGTGCGGTGTCCAGTGGATGCCGCCAGAATCCCAGAATTTSGACTGATCGATGTCGACCTGGTTCTCAGAAGGGCACGACATGGTTTGCCCACTCTTCGTGTAGAATCCGTGGCCTGGAAATGGGGGGGAGGCGGAGGCGAGAACCGGGAGGGGTGCCCACTGCTAGGACAGGATGAATGTTGTTAGCGCTTGTGTGGGGGCCGTTCAAACGCAAAGGACTGTGGGACGGACAGTCACGTGAGCCCTTGTGGGCATTCCTGAGGCAGTGCCAAGCGCATCTTGGCCACCCCCACGGTAGTAAGGCCGTTGTCAAGAGAGGTATCCGGGACAAAAGTATCCATATTGCGAGTCGGTCATCCAGCTCCATCTAACACTGGCATCCGTCATGCCCGTTCCCGAGCCGAGAACCTGCTGCCTTGCAAGGCCTCCCGAGGACCCGGTCACCTGGCTGGGCCCGTGATATTAATGGGGGAGGGCTCGAGGCTCGAGCTTCTACCTCGCTGGGATTGCGAGGGCTTAACTCAATCCCGTAAGCTCTAGTCCCGCACGCGAGAGCATAAGCACATACCCAATCTGTCCTTTTAATGGACATGGGCCATTCCATGGTTGGCGACCTCATGGCTTCCCCCTAGAACCGGAAGTGTTGAGCCAGAAGCAGGTGCCTACGGACACTTTGGGACGGGTGCAAATGGGTGTTCCCGTTCTGCCTGCTCTCTTCTTCCTTCTGAGGCGAGCCCCCGACCCGTTTTTGCCGTAAGGTTCTGCCACGAGTTTACACCTGGCAGCCACCGTCCCTAGCTGTCCGCCTCATCTGCGGAGGTATGGGGGCCGTGGCTCCGTGCATTCCAATTGTCGAGGTTGCGGATCCGCTTAGCACTGTCGTTTTCTACGTACTTAATATCGGGCGTCAGATGGCGCCCAACTCACTAGGCTCGTGATCAGGTCGCTTCACGCACTTTAAAAGCCTCCGTAAGGGGCGGAAGGCGAAAAAGCACTAAATATACACCCCAAAAATACGCTGTGTGCCGGGACGTGTGTGAAAACCATGTGTTTTCGGCAGTTTGTTGAGATAAGCTTTGCACAAATATTGTCTGGCTAATCTTACGTGGCTGAGGTTCCGTCATCCACGCAAGTTTGTTACCCCCTTGAAGGATCTGGCCAGATCTACATGCAAGTGCTGTCCCTGTTACCCTTTGTGGYAACTGTATATTATTACATATGCCAAGACATTCTCAGCGCATCGTCTCTCGCTCCGAATAGGCGGTAAGGTACAATGAATTGGGGTGTTGAAGCCCGCTATGTGTGAGTTGTCTTCCGTCAGGTAATTCGAGTGTTAAAAATCCCAACATAAATGTCATAATTCGTATCTGCGTCTCAACGATCCAACTCTCTCAGATCACACATCAGTGCTTTTTCGAGAAACCCTGTCTTCCGGAAGCAGATGTCACGCCCCAATCTGTCCTTCAACGTTCCACGAAGAATATTCAGATCTATTCAATATTCCCTCGGCAAAATGCCCGTGCCATAATTGCTGATCTTTATGACAAGTTCGCGCTATAAGTACCCACACATCCATGGCTGGCTCTAGGTGTCCTGGAAGCATATTTCCAACCGCTAAACGAACTCCACACCCCCATGGCTATCGAACCATCTCAACTCGAAAACGAGCTCTCATCGTCAAAAATCTCCCGCCTCCGGTTTATGACACTRCTTTCGCTTTACGATCTCCTGCCTCACTCCATCTCACATCCACCGACCGGCCAAGAGCCTCTAGACCTCGATGACGCCATTGACACGGAAACGGTCAACCACGTTCTGGCTATTCTGCGTGCGAACAACTCATTATCGTCCTCGGGTCGAAGAGACGGCCCCCGCCATCCCAACGATGCTCAGGTCAGGCTTCTTCTCCGGTCAGACTCTTTGTGTGCCCATCGCTTAGCAGCTGTGAACGGACACAGATACGTTTCGGACCATCATCGATGATGAACGATAACTTTGGAGCATCAACCAGGAGAGCCGAGGGACCCTACCGCACCCCAGGTGATCTGGCGCGGGGGCACACCGGGAAAGAGGATCCCAGGCGTGTGGATCCGTGATATCCCGGTAGGAACACCCATCGCATTCGTGATAGATCTTTGCTTGATGCATGAATGTTGATCAGGGGGCAGACATGATGGACATTCTTGCATTCCTCTTTGTCAACAGACGAACTCCAAGTGATGGGGGGACGGGGGCAGAGGGTTGCTGTTGGGACCGCCGCTCTTCGTGCTGTGGAGGCGCTAAATCGAAGTTTTGCCAGGCGCTTGGGGTCTGGCATGAATAGGGGGACCCCATCAGTGGGCTCGTGACTTGGACCGTGGGAACTGATGACAAGCAGTTCCAGATATGACCTAGTGTATATAAATATATCACTCCTCGTTCAACAGCCTTTGCTATCGTTCTAGAAACAACACGTTTTCTCCTCGAAATTTTACCATTCAAAAGGCACATATGTTGCCCGCTAAACACTGCTCTAGCTCCAACGACACAAGTGCGCAATCAGGTAGCCATCTTCCGAAGCGACAAAAGATGGGGGCCGGTGCGTCTTGAATCTGGATCAGATGCGCTGGTGTGAGACTTTGTTGTACGACGACACCCCATCTCCCCTGCGTGATGTCTTTTTGCGTGTCCTAAACCACCCCCACTGCGCGCATCATTGGTATTCTGGCTAATTTCTTTTTCCAAAGATCCAAGTTCGAGTATCATGAATGACAACAAAGATAGTGGTCACACACGAGCTAGTGCAACAAAAAATGCTCATCTGAAAGGCAGGAGGAGATTTATTGCCGATCTCCGAGATGCAGAGGAAGAGTGCAATGTCAATTTCTGTTATTATGGACTTTGTCTCAATAGTATGCGAGATCACCTTTCAACGACCCTGAGCAACCTAACTCTACACTCACAGAGCTGCAGGCCGGAGATGAAGAAGGATCGTTTGAAGTAACCATTGTAAACGAAGCCTCTGAACACATACTTGCTGTCAACCTACTCGTAACCGGTGTGTTTTCATTGTCCTAGTCAACACCGAGTCTAACCAACTTCCAGACACGGCCAAATACCCAAATTCTCATCCGCTATTTTGCTATGCATCAGACGCCGATATTCCCCTCAACATTCAACGTGTGATRGAAGAATTTTCAGACGAACTGTCACGGCCCATTCGCGAAACACTTCTCAGACTTCTTTCCTCAATTTCACAAGTGCTCGGGATAAGCGATGCCCAATCAAACGCCGAATCTATGGACTATACCGTCGAACTCAGTGACGAGGAAGCKGAGGATGCGAACGATAGCGACGATGATTATGCATTGCTAAGTGATGACGACATGTATGGCGCTGGTGGCTCTTTTGCTGAACCTTCTCCTGCCCACTGCGACGTGTCTGTGCTACAGCGGTGAGCCTTCTTGTTYRGTTACTAATTACATCAGAATCTCATTTAAAATAGGGACTTTCTTGAAACGGTTGCTATGGACTATCGCCCTGGTTTTATCAGGCATTCATCAGAGAATTTCTGYSTAACCATCTCCATGCCTATTCTCCGATTGACCGAAATTATACCCCCTCAAGCTTTGATGGCATGGGACCGGTCYCTGCTTTCCAAATCGCAGCATCTTTGCCTCCTCATTTCCGGCTTCTCTGGGGTATATCCAGTCCTCAGCTCCGATGGGAAATACACAAATACTGCCGTGAAAGCGGGTGCGAGACTTCAATTTAATATTGGGTTAACGCAGCGCTATAAGCCAGGGAAGGAAGAGGTGCAATCGGTAGTGCGAAAACATGGACTAGTGCTAGAGGAACCGGGGAAGGAGGTTCCACAGGGACCAATTGATCTCACTGAGCAGCTTCTGCAACTGGAGCACCCATCGTCTATTGAAGAGGATGAACCGAATTTGGATAGCTTCAATAACTTCAGCTTGAGCAGCTCAATGGAGTCGCACATGAACCAGTCGTTCTTGAAATTGGTTCAATTTAGACGCCACTTTGGGCTTAATTGGGGAGGAGCGGAACGGCTGCTGGTTGAGGTCGAGGTGAGCCAGAGCAGCCCCGAGGAGATCATGAAGAAATTTTACGACGTGCGTCGCTGGATTCTCGATTCTGGCGGGGAACGGCTTCATGTTTGTTTTTTATTAGGACATCATGGCTGCTGACAAGGGTGATCTCGAAATTATCGACAGAATAGCTTTACCTGACCCTTTGCGTGGGTTGGCAAAGGAGGCGGCTATCAATCTTCCCCTCACAGCTTTCTATTACCTGGTTCGACGGCTCGCGGTGAGTATTTCTTGACAAAGGCTACCAAACTGCGCTTTAATARTGAGATAGATATGCCCTCAATACTGTTTAGTCTGTCACCGTAAACTTAGCTCGACTTACAGAGCCCTCAAACCCTATGTCTGCGACTCCAAATTGTGCGCATATCAGTACTACGCACTTAACCGTGGAGCTCCTCTCGAGGTAAGCTAACCCCTGCTCAACTCGGGGTTCTCCGATTGAATTTGCGCTTCAGTACGAGATTACCCACAACCCATATACGGTTGACCTTTTGGTTTCTTTCGCCTATACCGCCGCTGTCGAAGGTGTTTTGGAAGAGCCACCCATTGGCATGGCCCTCCGTGTCCCACTTACCCGAGTCGGTTTCAGTGGAACGAAGCACCCCAAGACGTCAACTACCGACACTACCGACAGTGCAAAAAACATCGAGGAGATAGTCGTAGACGAGGATGGACTGTGTGATTTCGATGAGCTTCCGTTACCGCAGGTTTGATTATTTTATCCTGATCTTTTGAAGAGTGGAATGATGTTGATTTGAGTGTCACTGAATCTACAGATGCGAGGTGCAATTGTGGCGCTGCTGGATTCACTTCCCCCCGTGAGTTCTCTCTATTTTTTTTAATGCTAATTCTTGTTTGCAATGATGACCTAACCTTTGTTTTTGGGGCTCTATCAGATATATGAGATGCGGAGGCATCTTACACAAAAAGTGTCTGCGACAAAATTAAAGCCGAAGCTCCAAGCCATGAGTCCTCATGTTTTACCTGCCGCGTGGCTGGTGTTAAGATGGTGAGATTGGAACAGAAATTTCTGGAAAAAAACACATCATGCTCACTGCATACATATATATAGGTGTGTTGCATCCTGTACTGCATATCTTGAGGAAATTTCCGACACGAAAGAGCTTGTGTACGGTCTCGGTGTGTCTCAGGGCATCTAAAGGAGGAAATCCGCTTATGTATGTTGTTGGCCTTAAGGTCCTTCCTGGCGCCAGTTCCGTTTTAGCGTCGATTCGCCTGATGCGGAAGCAAAATTCAAGCAAGCTGTAGAAGAGGCACAGAAAGAGAATGACCACGCCAAGACACACCCTATTCTTTATGTCAGTTGCTATCTCTAGATCCGAGAAGTGTCGTTGATCTCGTTCCTAGGCATTCCATGGTTCACCACTCAAGAATTGGCACTCAGTATGGCTACTGAATATCCTTAATCGGAATTTGCAAATAACAATCGTCACTAGATTATCAGGCATGGATTGTGGTTCAAGACGATAGCGAACGGGAGGGCCTACGGTCATGGTACGTTTTCTCGTCAGATGACCCTTGCTGCAGATTAAATAGGCCATCCAGGAGTTTACCTGTCAAAAGATGGACAGGTCTCCACGGGTACCTATGCTGGTTCCGGTCAATGCTGGTCAAAGAGCATGGTTGCGGCAACAAATTGCGCGGCGCTGGTTGAAGTTGTCAACCTGCCTCACAAATTCGTGTCTCAAAACCCTTACTTTGTGGTCAACAAGACGCACTGGCTTTTATGGTGAGAGGCTATGGCATGCATTTTAGCGGCTAGCGCTAACAGATATAGTCGGTACCTCCTGGTCAAGGGTCGCGAGACAGAGCCGGTGGGACTGCCTGACAGTTCGATCCCGTTTGTGAAACTGGATCCCAGGCACACGACTACGATGCATCGTACAAAGATCAATATCCCAGAACCTTCTCACAAAATCACGACACTCCTTGATGCCCTACGTGCTGCGCAGTTCGATGAGGATCATGATGAGGATGATCAAACTGTCTTTACCCACGTCTCAGAGCCTGCACAGCCACGAGCGCAGCTACAATCGCCAACGCCTACAGAGAAGCCCAAGGTACCAGTAGAAGATGACTGGAATCACGACCCGGCGTATGTCCAGGCTGCGGTAGAACATTTACTACCACCCCCAGCTGATTCAAGTACGACTGCAACCATGGCTCTGCAGAGGGAGCTGAGAGCAGCATTTCGCGAGCAGAGAAATACTACGAGCTTGAAGGAGCTTGGGTGGTATATGCCTCCGGAGTTTAACGAGGATAACTTGTTCCAATGGATTGTGGAGGTGCATTCATTTGACCCAGAAATACCTATAGCGAAGGATATGGCGGCTAAGTCAGTTAATCCCATTTTCACATCAGTTTTTTTTTCTGATTCTGGTATTTTATAGGCAGCTGAATTCTATCATTTTTGAAATTCGGTTCCCACCTACGTTTCCCCATTCTCCCCCATTCTTTAGAATCTTAAAGCCGCGCTTCTTACCATTCATCCGTGGTGGCGGAGGTCATATTACAGGAGGCAGGTTTGAGAATGTTCATCAGCTAATGTTAATTGACATCGCAAGCAGGAGGTTCCATCTGCATGGACTTGTTGACCGCTGATGGTAATTCTTTGTCCTCCTTAAGACATCGTGCTCACTAAATCTCGAAGGCTGGTCGCCAAGTTATAGTATACCGGTGGTGCTCATGCAAATCAAACTTGCTATATCGAATCTAGAGCCTCGTCCAGCTCGGCTTGATCCTTCATCTTGGAACACGTCAGTTTTTTTTTGTCCTTGATTGTGATATGTCTCGAGCCGTTGAGTCACTTTCAGACCGTATCAGAGTAGGGAAGCCTTGGAAGGTTATATTCGTGCGGCAACTGCCCACAGTTGGCGGGTGCGTCAGGTGTATCAGAAACTTCCTACGTGTTGTAGTGATCGTTCTTTGAAGGTGCCGGAGGGACTGAAAAAGTTGCTTTATTGTTAGCGGGGCCGCTGATCCGGCCCGAGATGGAGAGGGACAAATAATTCTCACACCCCGAGTTCATCCTGTTTTGACCTTTCTTGTACCTACACGGTCTGTGCACAATACACTTCCGAGATATACTAGATGGTTTGTCCAACACCATTGGTCAGACGGCTAGTAGTAACTTACACGCAAGCTTGGCTATAGGCCGATCCCACCCCCCCGACCAACAACACCACTCCGACCGAATCAGATGTTAATAGCCTGCCGCCAGAAGCCCTCGCGTTTGCAGAACGAATGTTCGACGCTGCGCGGTTAGGTAACTCGGAGCTTTTACTTCCAGCAGTGGACGCCGGCCTGCCTGTCAATTTAACGAATTATAAAGGTAAGCCTTTCCAATGGGTCACCATCGGTGGACACAGTCCGATCTTCGAGTCAACCCCTACTAGGAAACACGCTCCTCATGCTCAGTGCATACGCTGGCCATACAGAACTTGCGAAAGAGTTGTTGAAGCGCGGGGCGGATCCAAACAGACTAAACGATCTTGGGCAATCGATTGTGGCTGGAGCGGTCTTTAAGACACACGACGATACCGTAAAGGCGCTTATGGAGAAAGGTGCCGATCCTCGATCAGGAACACCGACAGCTATACAGACAGCGTTAATGTTCGGGAGGAAGGAGATCCTTGAAGTCCTGGGCGCGACAGAGGAAGACAAGAGAATTGAGGTGCCATCGTATCCTAGCGCGATCCCCGAGTTACGTTAGGGGTTTGGACTCTAAAGAGACAAGGTGACAGTAGTTCGGAAACTGTTAAGAAGGTGCCCTTCGTTCCCTGATTGCAACTATCGCCTGGATTAGTGCAGACTTTTCAGTACTCTGATAAACTGATAGCCGCGTTAACTGAATCTCGCACAGGGTGTCATCGATACGGTCATCACCGACCAGTCACCCCTCTACGTCTGAAGGTCTCAGTCACTGCGCCCAGAAGTATTTGTAGCCCAGTACTAACCTCTTATCGTTGAACTGGCGGTATGAGAACTGCGAATTCAAATATCCGCCTGCTAGTCATTTTCGAATATGTTCGGATTTCTTCCCACGCGCGGAAGCAATACGAAGGCCTAGCTGGTAACAATCAATGAAATTGACGCCCTTGCAACCATCTACTTCTACTTCCTATATCTATAATGCGGTGCATCACTAATGTCATATTCAGCAGTTAGTTTGATTACTTGTCGCGCCCTGGGACTGGTGCTGCCACATGTGCCTCACGAAACACCAGTCAGGACATCTCTCTTCTACTCATCCCCCCAGTACTGGATTCTCTTTTATTCCTCGCCACGGACCTTGACCCGGGTGGCTAGCCCTTCATTCTTTTATTTTCTGTTTTGGTGCTCCTGGTTCTGATTCGTTCATTGCCTCGAATAATGGATCAATCACCCACAGATAGGGTCACTCTTGGTATGCTTGGTGATTTGGCAAGAATCGGGCCCAGACACTGACAAAGGGTCGTAACCAACAACTTTAGCCATAGTAGCGACAGTATCATTTGCAGTACTTACTTGGGATCAGTAAGCAACCCTTTGCCGTGCCAGGGCTTGTATTCGCATCTCATTCCTTTCAGTCTCCAGTTCCTCCCTTCTGAATTCCAGGTTTATCAATTCATACACAAGAATAATTGGAGAGATCCTCGCCCATGGTTGTGCGTTTTCACTTTCGTTGCGCGTCCTACTAGCTCCTTACGATCTTGAATCAAGGTTTATCCTGCTCCGGTATACAGGGTTTGCGGCGCTCCTAACCAATCTATTCATGACTTCCGTACCGAGTGAGAGCTGTCAGGCAGTCTCGATACTTTTCTTAGCCTTCTACACCATTTTGATGGCATCCTTCTGCGCCTTGGTCACGTTTCGGGTGGCGATTTTCTGGAAATGCCATCCTGACGTCGTGAGTGCTCTGGGACTCCTGGGGATAGCGGTTATTGGGGCATGGGCAAGTCAATGCAAATTTCTATTCGTTTTCAGAACACTCATCTTCAAGAGCTCAGATCGCGGTTGCCACGCAAATCAGGGGTTTCTCACAGCCCGAGGTATCCATTGGTTCCAATTGTCGCCTCAAGCCTTTCCCTCCTTGGTTTTCTGCGACGTACGCTGCTGCTCTGGTGTTCAATCTGGCTGCTTTCTCTTTTGCTGCTGCCGACGTACTCGTCAAATTACCTCAGTCCGATCGCATCATGAGAAGAGACACTAGGCTACTGGCATTTCTCCTTATTTGCATTGGTTCCTCGGTCGCAGTTTTAGTCATCTCATCCTTAGGATACGACCAACAAGTCAACAAGCAAGGAGCTTCTGGGTTTTATATCCTCATCATCGCCACGATGGGTTCGAGGATCTATTTGACGTTCGGGGTAGCGGATCTGGAGACACATCTATTCAGAGTATTCAGGCCTCCATCTCTCCGGAATTCGCTACCTTGCCCAGGCTGGAATCATAGTCTCCCATCCACTAATCGACATCTAAACACTGTTGCCAACCCTGTCGTTCCAAAAGCCCCCACAACCTCCCCTTCTGTCAGAGCTGCCAGTGTCATCACGAGCGAGAGTACACCACTCGCTGGTACATCATCGCTTGCTCCTCCACAACCTCATCACTATCCTTCAAGCTCGACAACGTCCGCTGCCAGTAGCGCATACTCTCATGCCCAATCTCAGAGTATGGACACATCACACTCGGGGAAGGGGGTGGATTCGCAACTCAAGGCGCCTGCCACCTCGGGTGTACCCAGGAGTCCTCCAATGAGCGTGATGTCTTCGGTGACTTCCAACTCTCCAGTCTTATTTCGTGAGCCTGAGCTTAAACCATCAACGTCGAGAGGGCGGAAGCACCAAATCGCCAGTTCCGTTCCTGGGGCTGACTTCCCCCCGAATCGAAGGGCCCTGGGGCACTCTTCCAGGAGTCCGGGTAAACAGCACAGGAGGTTGTCTGATTCAAAGTCCGGCTGGGTTGATTGACGATTAATGATTGACGACTTTGCTTCTTGCATATTCGCTGTGTAAATTTCTGATGGTTCTTATATCGCATTGTATACTTGAGAGAACATGGACTCTGATTTAGCGATTTCATTAAATTTCTGTCTTCTGAGGACGCTTCTGATATTAGAACAACCTAGGAAGTTTCTCTTGACTTATTGGCAAAATTCAAGTAGCAGTGACGGCCTTGTTATAGTCTACGAATTTATGACGCGATTGGGTCGTGGTGTTAGCGTCGATGCAGTGCTGGGAGCAATCCGTGTGAAAACATCAGAGATCAGCTGTTCCATCACCGTGATGGAACCGTAAAGACATCAAAAACAAAGGGCGAGGGAGACACGGGCCGGGCATCCTCGTCAAAGGGAAGTTGGTAAGCCTTATGCTTGCGGGCAGCTCGTTCAACTCGGTCATCTTGTCATCTTGAATGCCCATTAATAAAAGATGGGTTATGGGTCCAACGGTGATCTTTCCCCGTGTCCAAAGTTGGGCAGTGTTGAACAAGTCACCATCATGATAATGATGTGGGATGAGTTCGCATCCGCCTAGACACCCGATCATTGTGATTGGGTGAATAAGTACTATCACCAAGTAGTGGCAATAAAGTTCATCCAGCTTCTTTTTCCCCTACCCTCCCTACTCTCCCTTTTTTCAGCTACTCGCGGTACCACAGAAGGATGAGGAGACTATCGCTCCCATTACTACTCTTCCTTACATTTGTAGCCGCTTCTCCCCTTGATGGGACCTTCAAACACAGAACGCTTAGTGGTTCAAAAACTGTCATTATCCAGATGTTTGAATGGAACTGGGATTCCATTGCGTCGGAATGTACAAACTTCATTGGGCCAAATGGTTATGGCTTCGTCCAAGGTACGATACCGATTACTTTGGCTTTGAGTTGATGGTGCCAACCACCCACAATAGTTAGTCCACCTCAAGAAAGCATCGCTGGGCCACAATGGTGGACAGACTATCAACCGGTCTCATACGAGCTTAACTCTAAACGAGGTAATCGCCAACAATTCCAAAAGTTAGCAGGCCTTGCCATCTTGGGCGTTAATCGTATTCATCGCCCTAACACAGTATGATAAATGCATGCCATGATGCCGGTGTCGGCGTCATAGCCGGTATATTACTCAGCCCTCTGTGTGCGTATAAATGGCTTACGAACCCGTCTACAGACATCATCCTCAACCACATGGCTGGGATCGACTCTGGGACCGGCGTTGGTGGAAGCTCATTCACACATTATAATTACCCCGGCATATATCAAATACAAGATTTCCATCATTGCGGACAACCTGGTGACGACATTGACAACTTTAAAGATCGTCAACAAGTGCAGAATTGCGAGCTTGGTAACCTTGCGGAGTGAGTTATTACATATGGGGTCTTTTCATGAAGATTAATGAAATCTGTTGGTAGCCTCGCGACAGGTACAGAGTATGTTAGGAGTCGACTTGCACAATACGGGAATGACCTGGTGTCCCTTGGGGTTGATGGATTCCGGTTGGATGCTGCCAAGCGTAGGTAACAAGTTTTACTTCGTTTCAGCCAACCGCCAACGGTCATCATTTAGATGTGCCCACCGAGGATATCTCCAATATTCTTGGGCGGCTCTCAAAGAAAGTATACGTTACTCAGGAAGTTGTGTTTGGCGTTGGTCAGCCAATTCAACCCCCTGATTATGCTGGCATCGGTGATGTCCAAGAGTGGGTGATGATCTCGTCTTGACATATAATATTGGAACTCACGAGACTGGATATAAGGTTCCGTTATACTTCCGCCCTAATGGAGTCCTTCTTGGGCACGAACATATCAAATTTGCAGACTTTGGATAATCGAGGTTGGGTTTCTGGCGACCAAGCCAATGTCTTTGTTGCAGATCATGATACTGAACGCGTATGGCTCTGTTAAACAATTCTCTTCGAATTGAAACGCTGATCAACCAGGCAGAATAATGGCTCACTTAGATACGACTCTCCCTCGAACACGTTTATTGCTGCGAGCATATTCTCCCTTGCTCATCCCTATGGAACGCCAACGATCATCTCAAGTTACACCATATCTAACAACGATGACGGCGGGCCCAACAATGGTGAGTCTCTTCCTGTTTTATTTTCAATTCCATTCCAACCCTCTCGTTAGGTACCGGAGCGTGCAATGGGACCAGCGGTGCCAACGGCTGGCTCTGTCAACATCGGTTCCCTGCCATCAGCGGCATGGTTGGCTTCAGAAATGCCGTCGGTTCTACACCCATGACGAATTGGGTCTCTCCGAACCCCCACCAGATAGCCTTTGGTAGAGGAGCGTTAGGATTCGTTGCAATTAATAATATGGACTCGGTGTGGAACTCAAGTTTCACGAGTTCGCTCCCTGATGGGACGTACTGTGACGTGGTTAGTGGGGGTAGTGCTCTTGCTGGGGGTAATGGATCGTGTGCTGGTTCATCGTATGTGCTCGCTTTGTGTAGAGTCTAAGTTTAAAGCTAATGGGAGCGGATCGAAGGTTTATGGTATCTGGTGGAAAATTCGCCGCGAGCGTCCCGGCTCGGAACGCAATAGCCATTCACATAGGGAACTCAGGGACAGATGGCGGAGGTGTAACAAGTGGCAGGGGTAATTCCACTGCCGCAAACCTCGCGGAATTGCCCCCTTTGCGTCGGTTGCAATCTCCTGGGCTGTTCGGGTTACCGTTGTGGTCGTATAGTCTATTAGGGATGGGAATACTCCAACTAACTGGCTGGCTCTGATTATCTGCGGTCGCTGGTAATTAGCATGCGCTTGACACTGGTAAAAATTGCATAATGGGTATACATTTTGCTGCACATTACCCTGGAAGCCAAATTAGGGCACCTTTATTGGGCAGTCCTTCAAGGATATCTTGAAGTTGTCATCGTTTCCGCGAGCAGCTATCGACACTACTTTGACTGGTCATTGAAATTCTTCTGAGCGTCGAAATATTATTGGGTGGCAGCAAAAGGGTCTACTACTTCAACCACCCCCGCATATCCCCAGGTTACGGCGCATGCTTGTATGTTTTTGTTTTTTTTTGTGGTTGTACCGGTGCAGTTGGATTGTTTAGTGTCCTGCCATTCTTCCACAACGGCAGCAAGTGAATGTAGCCAACCTTCTCGGTCTCAGGGATGGTTTAGCACATGTTGAATATAAGCTGAATTGAGGGATTGGGGATAAACAGGGCCCTAAGCAATCCCTATAAGTAGATAACAGTAAAGGGAAGGCCATCAGTGATAGATAGAGGTGGCCAACAATCAGGGGTGAAGTATAGTTGGTAGTCGGATTACATGTATATAATATATGGTGGTTCGGTGGTTCAGGTTCAGGCGCTAACGCATGACCCCCGTTGGGCTCCCTCCCACGTCCCACTGCGTTGTGGTCCTACAGGCCAGCAAGACGCTTTCAAAATCTCGGACTGTTGTCCAGATCTTGTAGAACTTCTCGTTGATCTGCTTGCATAATAGCACCTAACAACCCTGTCGATGCCCTGATTAAGTCTTGATGCGGAGGGCCAGGAATGCTCGTCAGGCATCTGCTAAGCATTAGTGGGGAGCGCTTCAAGGGCTATGATAGCGATGGTTTGGAATCAATATATCGAATTAGACCTATATCCTCCTTAACGAAGTGTGCATGCCGTCGTTATAGACATGATGTTCTTGAGTCAGGGCTGCATCCGGGATTTCTCCGCTGAGAAGTGTTTTCCATGAGCGTGCCGAAAGTGTATCGTACATACCCATGGAACGGACCAAGAACCTACCTATACGAGCTTGTTCAACACTGACTAAGCAGTGGAAGGGCTCCCTATTCTCGTCTACGAGGAGCATGGACACAATTCATACGCCGATCACACCCAGTCAAAGTCGCCTACCATCGGGTGCCAAGATGGAAGCCACCGTTCTCTCCGGAGACGTGGAGGCCCTGCATCTTTCAGAACCGACCGTGTCGATAGGAGTCTCTCATGTGGTTGCTGGGGTAAAGATCAGGGAAAGGCGACGCTGTTCGTTTTGATTGTTTGAAAGCACTCACAAATTGGGTGAATGCGGCACGGGAGAGATGGGAAGCCGACGGAGAGAGGCTAGGATCAGAGATCGTACTTGATTGAGCGGACGATGTACAGTACAGTATGAGAGTTGCAGTGAGCTGGTTAGCCTAGAAGTGTGGCCTAGTGAGCAGCCCCTCAACACTTGGATTAATGTCATGATTCAAGTGTTTTGGTTCTGCGGATTGATCGAGCCGCGTGCATACAAAAAAGGTACGAGCTTCTCATGGCTCTTGACATATTGGTTCAGAATCAGCCTCTGGCCGTAGATCCCGGTGAGCAGACACTGTCTAGTTCCGAATGTACCGGTTCCCACTCCCGATGCTGGTTCAGGAGCATTTACTAGGTACATGAGTATTTATACCATGATGAGTCTCATTCATCGTCCACCATCTCACTTGCAACTGGCTCCCACAAACCAATGCCTATCATCCTCAAGACACCAGGAGACACAAAAGTTTTAGTCACAGGGGTGAACGGCTACATCGCTATATGGATCGTCCATTATCTCCTGGAGCAAGGTTACTCGGTTCGAGGAATAGTTCGGTCAGAAGCAAAAGCTGCACCCCTTCGCGAGCATTTCAAACAATTCCACGATCAACGAAAATTCGAGGTTGCCGTAGTTCCAGATTCTACCCAGGTAGGGCAATCCAAGATCCTACAATGACTTGAATGCCTTGAGATTAATGGTTGATATTGTAGGAGGGTGCCTATGATACTCTAGTCGGGGATCTGGATGCGATCATCCATACGGCCTCCCCTGTTCACGATGAAACGGGCGAGCCTAGTGGTGAGCACAGACCAGAATCATCTATTCCAGAAATGAAGCCTCACTGTAATTTCAGAAATCATCAACCCTTCGGTTCAAGCTACTCTCCAAATTCTCAAAAGCGCCTTAATTCACGGGTGTGTTGGGCCTGATCTACCATGTTTCTCCCTTGCTAATGGCTCCCACCGGAACCAGGAAAAATATTAAAAGGGTTATTTATACCTCATCCACTGGTACAATCAGACGCTCTCCGGTCTTCGATCCCTTTACACCAGTGACCAAGGTTTATACGGAAAATGATTGGAACGACGAGTCAGTGGAATTGGCCAAGAAGTTGGGTAAAGAAGCCAATTCTTTCGACAAGTATCAGGCCTCCAAAGTATATGCTGAACGAGGTTAGTCGAATCCACTCGTAGTTGAGTCCATCGCGTGATAATTGGCCATTCTCCACGTAGCCGCCTGGGATTTCGTCAGGAGTCGTCAAGGAGAGATCGGCTGGGACTTGTGTGTTCTCTGTCCAGGGTTTGTGAGTACAAAGTACATTCCATATGTTTTCAATTTAATGGACGGGAGGTACTTCTATAGACGATGGGCGTGAGTCACTTGTTTTTCTGTTGCGGTCAACCATTGAATCAGTGTAATGGGTGATTAGCCATTCCTGCACGACTGGAAAGATCCTGCTTTGTTCAACTGGACTTCAAAGTTTTTCTATGACCTCGTCTTCGATCCTACTCCCAAATCCAAGCTCGTCCTAGAGACCTCCAACTCTTCTGTAGACGTTAGAGACTGTGCTCTCGCACATGTCCTTGCTCTACAGAAACCAGAAGCAGGAAATGAGAGAATCCTTCTCGTCGGAGGTACGCCACTCTTGGTATAAAGATGTCCATTTGCTCACACTCGAAACTCAAAGCTTTCATCGTTACACACGACTGGCGTAAGCACTTTTCCTTTTCCATCTGCATGAGAATACTCTCATTTAACGGGTGATCAGTCGAAGAGGCGAATAGGCTTAAACCAAGTTTCAAATTCAACACACTTTCGATCGTTCCTCCTTATCCGGGAATCCAAAAGAATCGCATGGCCTTGTATGATAACACCAAAGCTCGACAAATCCTCGGAATCAAATTTCGTGGAACAGAGGAGATGACACGCGGAATTCTAGAGGATTATATGCAAAGGGGCTGGTGATGTTTTGTGTTACATTGCATTTTTAGTGTCCAATACCACTGGACGGGTAACTATCATTTGAAAATTTGCAATCTTTGGTCAACGAGACTTTACCTTTTATACGATAATATATGTACTTATGGTTGTGATACCGCTCATTTGACGTGTTGTTAACGGTCGTTGCCTTACTGGCGATGCATCTTTGCTTTCGCATTGTCCTTTCATCATGAGTCGTAGGGTTTCCTCCAGGGCATAATCACATGAAACGGATCTACCCAGGCCAACTTGATTATTCAGTGTGGGGACTACCTCCGGAAGACAGTAGTCACCCATTCATTAGCTCCTTCCGCGAGTGAAGACCAAGAAGGACTTATCATTTCCTAAACGGCTGTCCAGTCCAACACCGCCTCCAGATTTTATTAGTATCGAATATGAAGCATATTAGTGTTGTCCAACAGGCTATATTTATCATGTTCCTACTTATGGAACAATTCGAAAGTATTTGCAGCACCAGAATTCTACAGAAAAATGTTTTGATCGTGTTACTAACCAAATTTAAGTCAGCCTAAACTGCCACGACAGGTGTAAGTGGAGAAATTGAGTGACATGCGCCTCATTATATAGGAAGGTCAAACTACACCCCTTTGTAATAGCGTGATGGTGAAAGGGTGCTTTGTTGTCTGATCTTGGGGCCAGGCCATCTGCGGCCGAGGTGCCGTGTCTGATGATTTTCTGTTATATGCTTCATTGATCTATCACTTACGTAGAGCTGGAGTAAGACACTGGGGCAAATATATATAAATCTACCGAGGCTATGCGCATACCCATATGTCCCCACCAGGCTAGCGAAGGCCAAGGTGGACGCAAGATATGCGCAGGATTTACACAACCTCGAAGGACTACAAAGCCACTTCGTTCCATGGGCTCATCGAGCACGGGTCAGAGGGGGGAATAAAGTGATAGATCCCTGGCGGGTAATCAATCTGGGGGGTACATGTGGCGTCTCTATCTTCGCTTTTCTGCGCATCTAAAATTGTTCTAATTACATTTGATTAGCTAAGACAATGGATGTATGACATCAAGGTTCTGTAAAAAAGATCTGATTATACAAAGAAATTTGGCGAAGCGAACAGGTATATATTATGCCTCAATTCGGTCAAGGGTGTTTAGGGGCAGAAATCAGAATGGCGGTATCAGCAAAAAAAAAAAAAGTACAGCGCAGAGAGACTGCAGTTTGATGGAGAAAAGTGGGGGAAAGGAAATAGGGAGGGGGGGGGGCGGAGAAAAGGGATCAATGTCACCAACTTAAGAGTGCTGATACAACAAACAACCTGTCGCTTGTCAAAATACGCCAGACTGATGAGAGAAAGTTGAGCTCAAGATGTATTGAGGTAATGAACATCTACCATCTTTGCATCACTCCGAGAAGCCCTCTTTGCTTAGGCAACCTTGGCAATGTCGAGATACGCGTTCATACTGGGCATATTCTGGGGTGCCGGGGTATTGCGCCTGTAGCGTTGACAGGAGTTTTTAGGTTCTCCATTCCTTCCAATGGTTCCACTATAGATGACGTCCGTTATAGTTCTCATGTTTGCAAAGAACCAGGTTGCTGTGTCCTTCTGTTTCCGCTCCGGATTACGTGAATGGAGGATACACAAGACCTTGAGTCTGGGTAATAATGACAAAGACTGGCGATAGCCATCCTGTACGTGATGCACGTTTGTTAGTGATGTGGGATCTGTCACAACGGGCAAGATTGACTGACTTTAAAAGCTGATACAACGAGGACTTCAAGGGACGGAAGGTGGAGGTGAAGCAAGAGTGCGTTCATTACCTGAGCGTCCACGCGCAAAAGCTTTAGACTCCGGAGGGTGATCTCCATAGGAGAGCCAGGGGTGATAGGCTTGAGACGGTCGCCGGCGTCCGCCAAGGATCCGCCGAAATGCAAGGTTTTGATCGGCCGACCAGGAACAACATACGCCCAATTATCCCAATCTATTGTTACATGCTGTAATCGGGGCAGGTCGTTGGAGTGAATGAGAGCGGTATGGTACGAGAGCACAAGAGTCCTCAGTGTCTTTTGTTGTTTCAGAAAAGTGCAGAGCATCATTGATTCGAATGGTCTGTGGGCGGCTGGACCGACCCAAAGAAGCTGGAAGGAGGTAAGTCGGAAAGGAATCTTGTCGTTCTGAAAGAAATAGCGCCAGAGATCCAGGTGGTTAGGATGGTCGGTCTGAAAGACGTTGATGAGGGAGAGGTTTTTGAGGCCGGACATGCGTGGCAGAGCGATATAGAGGTGGCGGGGCCAGGCAACGCCTGGCTGGGAAATGAAGCTAAAGCTGCGGACCAATTTTGCGACGTGCTCGTATTCGATGATAGACCTGAGATATGCGGCGTGGGTTTCTGTTTTGAGGATTGTAAGCGAGTCATAGGAGTGGTATAGGCGGGGTCGGGCCAAGGAGCAAAAGGAGTGCGATACTCGACATAAGGTGGCTTGGGTGCGATTGGCCTCGACATGGTCGATTATATTCTCGAAAACCTCGAGAGGAAAGGCCGAGTCTTGCGAGTCTTGCATGATGGCTGTTGAAGATAAGACTGTCCACAGCCCCCATTGTCACTGGAATAATCAGTCAGTCACGAATCACGTTACACAACTACAGTTTTACAAGTCCGCTGCCATACCATCCCCGATGCCAAAGTGCAGTGTGGGCGACTCAGTCTACCCGCTCCTTACACTAGGCGCGCGGAACTGCGCAATGACTTTCTATCGCCCATCCTTTGTACAGATCTTCGAACAGCCTGTCCATTATCCTCAGAGCTCGTACCAGGATTGTTGGACCCTCTTCACAATGAGTCCTGTTTATAGAGAATGGCGGAATGTCGCAGTGGGTATTTTGGCACTTTAGGCCCTCGGCGGGGCACCCAAGCATTTAGACTGCGATACGTTGGGAACTGTTCGCTGATCGTATGCTTGGATCTCGTTTGACTTGCACATGTTGGCAAGGAGAGACGTAGAAGAAATCAAACTGTGGATCTCATTTTGTACTGAATGTTATCCGCCCGACGAACAGTATTCCGTCCTCATAGTCCAAATACCCACATCTCATATACCATCTTGTATGGTCACTGGTACACACTCGAAGTTTCATAAATAACGCAGGTTGGTACTGTCAGAATTCTGTCATGGCTTCGTTTGGACAGATGTAAGTTTCACCCTAATTAAACGAGTACAATATCACCCCAAATATCTCACTGCACCCAGTTTCTCGCCCAATCAGATAACGGCCATGAAGTTCACAGGGGCAATGCCTTCATTATTAGTGGCTCGAAGACTCTGTGTAGGGCTGCTTTTATGTGCTCTGGGTTCCGTCTCTCCACTGTCTCATACTAATAATATCACCGAGTTTGAGGCCTAGGCTATCATTCAACGACTTTTGCTCTACTATTTAGGCTTGAGGGGTTTGTGTTGGAATCGGAGTGATTCGCCATCCGCCGGACGGCGCTTTAGGCGACAACAGGGTGTCTTAGTGCAAGTCGGGTATTGAGGATTCAAGTGCGCGACTACACGACCACGAAGGTAATCGAGCTGTGTTTCGCAAGTAGATATCAGCATTTACAGGGAGATAGGAGTGACACCAGATACGCCACATCTTCCCTTGACGACCAGAGAAGAATACGGTATCATAGCTTACGGCATAGTCCACGAATACCTCGAATAGCCACACAGCCTATACCTATCACTCCATGATAAATAACATACGTTGTGAGACACCAAACCCTCCTCTGGAGGCACGATGTTCCTATGTCGCACACACAGATATATTAATGGCTCACATGTTTTGTTATTATGTGCACGGTAACAATAGGTGGGGGCGTGGGAACATTGTGAAGAGTCCCACGGGGTCTGTGTGATTTGCAATTGGCAAGTTCGTTTGTTGTTTTCTCCACTGCCAGCCAGGCGACGCCCTCGCCCGCCCGCCGTTCCTTTCTTTTCCACCGTCATTCCTTACTGGCTTCATGGGTTTCTCTTCTTTCAAGTCTCTTCATCGCCCCCACCACAAACTCACCAGGCGCGCTGACCGCAATCCGTGTATGTTTTTTCTCTCTCTCGCTATCTTCCCACCAGCGCTCATCTCGTCCAGCATGCATGACTGGTGGCTTCTACCAGGCCCCGACCCACAACCAGGTCGTTGATTCTCTTCAGCCCCTCGAGATCAAATGGGATACAACCTGTCTCGACACCCAAAAGGCCGACATCTACCTCTACGCTCCCACCGCCGCGCGCTCCCGCATCGCTGTCTGGGAGAAAGTCGATTTCACTAAAGGATCCGTCACCGTGAACCTTATGCCTCGCTGGTGGAATTCGACCTCGTCCATGAACCTCCAGATCGGTATCGTTGCCACTGGCCAAGCTCCTTTCCTCACCGACCTCCCCGCTGGCCCCGTGATCACGGCAACCTACACTCAGCCCGACTCTGGTGTCCCTCCAGCAGCTGATACCTCCATTAACACCAACCCTGTCATGGATATGGGCCAGCTCGGCGCCATCCAGTCCAGCCATAGCCTTGCCCCTGGCAAGACCGCTGCTGCTGTCCTCATACCCCTTCTTTTTGTCGCTCTTTGCATCGCGGTATTCATCAAACGCCAGCGCGCCAAGTCTCAGCAAAAGACCAAACGCTTCAGCACCGCTGTTGATGCGCGCATGTCCACTATTTCCACCGACTGGAAACCAGTCACCCCGGCTGGTGCCAATGCCGCCATTCGCAACTCTATCGCCGTCTCCGGGAACCGTGCCTCTTCTTTTTCATTTGGTGCCATCCGCCCTGTGTCCAGCTACGCTGTCGAAGACGCCAACAACCAGGCAGGCGTGGGGGCCAGACAGATGCCACAGATGCGAACAGGCGTGGGACTTCGCAACCCGGCTTTGGCTTCCCATAATGGCGAACGCGTTTCCCGCGTCTCTTTTGCCGCAGATACGCGCCAGTCTCGTGTTTCATTTGCAAACGATCCGCGCCCCTCTGGAGAATCTCGCCGTACTCGTGCCTTCCATAGTGCCTATGTCCCCCCTGTCCCTTCTCTCCCCCCCAACGCCGCTTCTTCTGGCAGCGATGACGGTTCATCTGATGATGCAGTTCTCAGCCCTAGACAGACCCAGGGACCTCTGACCCTCACCCCCGAGGACATCAGAGCGAGAATCGATGTCGGCGGTCGGTCACGCAGCGCTTCCAATGCCACTGAGACATCTTCCCAGAAGAAAGATGAAATGGATGAGGTTCTTCCCGCTCTCAGTAGTATGTGTAATCCCCATTTAAGCTTCAATCGCTGCTGATCCGCTCCCAGTGATGCGTACAGGAAACGATCTCGGAGACGAATATCTCTTCCCCCCTCCCCCTGCCGTCACCCATACCTCTCCTCACTCTCCTCAATTCCCCACGTCACCCGCCTCGCCTCCTCCTATGAGATCCCCTATCATGGGAGTCATGCCCATGCCCGCTAGTGTTATGTCTCCTGATGAGATGCTGAGGGCATATGCAGAGCGGAAGAAGACAGCCTCCGGTGCTGCCATCAGTTATCCCATGCCTGTCGCCAACGCTTCTGGTTCGATGTCACCAACCAATACCGGAAATGGAGGCATGAGAACTCTTTATAGTCCGACTGGCGTTGTCAGTCCCACTAACACTGGCAATGGTTACGACAATGGGTACTATGGTGGTGCGAGATACACGATGGGGGAGGATGAGGATTCGTATAGGGGAATGGCATGAAACTCTGCCGACCCCTAATTGCGCTACCCCTTCCTTCTCTGCTTTTCCTAGTTTGATGGTCCACGCGTGTGCTTGTTAGTTGGGCGAAAGCAAGTATTTATTCATCGGGATCTCTCCTGGTGACCTATCCTCGTGCTCCCTCTCTCGTCTGGCCTACTACCCGTTACTTGCCCCTTCCGCGCCCCGTTTCCCTTGTGTTTACTATGAACGAATTTATTGCCTATATATCTACTATCCCCTTCTACCTTTCTTCCTCCCCCGTTACTTCCCACTTAAACTCTTCCCACCCTTGTTTTTACCCCACGGTTTGTCTCGACCATGACGTCGATCTTTTGATGTAAACTCGTGCTTTGACGATCGGCTAATGTTGACGCGCGGTTTTATGATGCGGTTGATGGATGATTTAATTTTATTCTGGATGGTCTGGGCAACCGGTTGTGTTAGTATGGCGGGTCTCTTTCATTACTATTTATACCAGGCGTATAAAGTTTTTTTTTCCAGTATACCCGACTTCTGGAGGTGTTGATTTATTACTCTTTTTTTGCTAGTTACATATACCTGGTGTGGTGTGTGCTTAGGAGAAGTATTATGCTTTATTTTATGGTTCTTTGATTTTTAAGCAGGGTGGCCTTGCGAGTTTTGAGTAGGTCCGTGACAACGAGGTAAGGTGGTGGGCGGGAACGTTGGTCGATGCGATCGTCTTTGTTGGGACGCCTTTTCTGCCGAATATGGGGCGTAATAGACTTGAGAGCACTTCTGGAGTTTAAGTAGTTCTGAGGGTGATTGAGGCGAACATTCTGAGCGAGGCAAAGGCCCCTCCTGGTCTTGGGATAGTGACTCAGATAGGGCAGCCCAGTTCTCTTTTTGGGCCTGTGATGCAGGTGTGGGTGTTGTTGTTATTTCTGCGCGTCTAGCGACCTCCATTGGTTTTTTCCCGATATTCTTCCTGACTGCCTGCTTGAAATTGATGGGGAACTCCTCGCGGCGGGCTTTCCCTCCGAGCACTGGGGACTCCTATTATCCTGCCGGTCGCGGTGCCGCATGAGTACGGCTCGTAAAAGGATATCATTAAAATAAAATAAAAAGACGCATGGAGCGATGAGGGTGAAAAGAACCTTTTGATATTCTGAGGAGAGACTCCAGACATAGGAGTTGTGGAACACGAGACATGGACAGTTCTAGAGCGGAAGGTCGCCAAAGGTCGGGTAAGATATCTGCAGTGGCCGAAAGGTGGGGTTCCTGTTCGAAGTGTGGATTCGAGATATTATCATCAGTAGGGCACCAAACCGTCACTGATGAATGACATGTTAGATTAGAAGTATTACAAACATAAGTTGTATCATATAAAAGCAATGCCTGTTGACCAGGGAGTGCGTTTTCTCTAAGGATCTAGCTATCCAACTAGTAGAATCGGAAACTGTAAACATGTAATGTAATACAAAACCTCACCAACCCCTCCGCATGTAATCCGCAAGAAGCCCGCGTGTCATTTCCTCTGGTCCACGAAATTTAATATCGAGGATTTGGCGAGCTTTTGTGTTATCGCACAAGGCCATGTAGTTCTTTTGGATTCCGGGATAAGGAGGGACGATTGAAAGTGTGTTGAACTTGAAACTTGATTTAAGCCTGTTCGCCTCCTCGACTAATCACYCCGTCAGGCGAGRRTATACTCATGCGGATGGARGAGGAAAATGTGTGCTTACGCCAATCGTGTGTAATGATGAAAGCTTTGGGTTTCCAATGTGAGAAAACGATCAATTTTTATAGACCAAAGAGTGGCGTACCTCCGACGAGAAGGATCCTCTCATTTCCTGCTTTTGGTTTTTGCAGTGCAAGGATGTGTGCAAGAGCACAATCTCTAACGTCTACAGAAGGGTAGGAGGTTTCCAGGACGAGTTTGGATTTTGGGGTAGGATCGAAGACGAGATCGTAGAAAAACTTGGAACCCCAGTTGAACAAAGCAGGATCTTTCCAGTCTTGCAAGAATGGCTACTCATCAACCACGCTGATTCAATGGTTAGCTGCGACAAAATAACAAGCGACTTACACCCATTGTCTGTAGAGGTATATCCTGTACATTAAATTGAGAACGTATGGAATGGGGTTTGTGCTCACGAATCCTGGACAAAGAACACACAAGTCCCAGCCGATTTCTACTCGATGGTTCCTGACAAAATCCCAAGCGGCTACGTGGAGAATGGCCAGCGTCAATCATCACGCGATGGACTCAACTAAGAGTGAATTCGACTAACCTCGTTCAGCATATACTTTAGAAGCCTGATACTTGTCGAAAGAATTCGCGTTTTTGCCCAACTTTTTGGCCAATTCGACTGATTCGTCATTCCAATCATTCTCCGTATATACCTTGGTCACGGGTGTAAAGGTTTCGAAGACCGGAGAGCGTCTGATTGTACCAGTGGATGAGGTATAGATAACCCTTTTAATATTTTTCCTGGTTCCGGTAGGAATGATTACAAAGGATAAAGGCGGTAGATCAGACCCAACACACCCACGAATTAATGCACTTTTGAGAATTTGGAGAGTAGCTTGAACAGAAGGGTTGATAATTTCTGAAATTGCGATGAGGATTCATTTCCGGTATAGATGATTTTGGTCCATGCTTACCACTAGGCTCGCCTGCTTCATCGTGAACAGGGGAGGCTGTGTGGATGATCGCATCAAGATCTCGGACCAAAGTATCGTAGACACCCTCCTACAATATCAGTTATTAATCCCGAAGTGCTCAAGTCATTGTAGGATCTTGGATTGCCCTACCTGGGTGGAGTCTGGAACTACAACAACCTCGAATTTTCGTTGATCGTGGAATTGTTTAAAATGCTTGCGAAGGGGTGCAGCTTTTGCTTCTGATCGAACTGTCCCTCGAACGGAGTAACCTTGCTCTAGGAGATAATGGACGATCCATATGGCGATGTAGCCGTTCACTCCTGTGACTAAAACTTTTGCGCCTCCTGGTATCTTGCGGATGACCGGCATTGGTTTGTAAAAGGCAATGGAAAGTGAGATAGTGGACTATGAAGCTTATCGTATTATAAATATACATGCACCTAGTAAATGCTCCTGAGCCAGCATCGGGAGTTCGGAACCGGTACCTTCGGTACGAGATAGTATCGAGCCACCGACCGGGATCCATGTCCAGAGTCTGATTCATGTCAAAAAACTCATACCCTTTTTGTATGCCGTATGGAGCTCGATCGATCAGCAGGACCGGATGATCGAGTCGTGATATTAGTCTAAGTATCGAGGCGCAGCTCGCTAGGTCTAGGGATCCAGCCTTCCAGGCTAACCAACTCATTACAACTCCCTTGCTGTACGTAGTCTAGTTTATTACCCACGATCTCTGACCTAGCCCTCACTTCGCCGGCTGCCTAAGCCTTTCCTTTGTTGCACGGATCCCATTTGTAAGTGCCCCAATTAAACCGAAACCAACTCGACATCGCCTTGTTCTGATCTTATTATATCGGTGTTTGCGGGAGTTTCATATGAGCTTTCGAGAAGGCTTAGGTCAGGGGAAGGTGGGCGCTACTGGCACCGTCGAGTAGATTTGTCTGTTTCCCCGAGTGCACAATATAATCATAGTAACAGTAGAATGGAACGCGGCGCCTTCATGTACTGAGTCCTCGACCGTTATCCCACATCTCCTTTTGGTCCCCCCTGGTGGACACGATTCTTACATCTCGATTCTGGAGCTCAGGTTTGTGCAACCTAAGATGGTCCTATTTGCGCCACAGCAACCCTCAGGGATGTACATGAATAAAGCGCAATTTGTGCGAGATTGCACAGCATTGCTAACCACGACAAATACATTTCGGTGATATTCGCAATGGTCAGATACGAGAATAACGCAAAAGAAGTTTGGAAAGCAARAGGGATATCAGGATCAGTAGGTAGAGAACGCACAAATCGAGAACGACAAACCCAAGGAGCACAGATAGAACTGGGAGAGGCTTGGAAGATCTGAAGCCTCCAGGGTGATGTAGCTACGACCGCCCAACTAGACGGTATATCGGACCTGGGATGTATTCCGCGGCATCCTTTCATACCAACCTGGCTTTCCGATACACAGCGTACGCAGTCTGCAAGTATGGAAACACAGTAGGATACTGGGAAGGGCGGGCGTACCACAGGGATCGGACCTTGGATGTGAAGAATTAAATCACCCCGGATGAATTGTGCTGGAGGTTCATTATTAAACAAAGTCCAAGCTGTAGAAAGATTGTAAAGGACCATGAAGTGAGATTGCCTAGCCTCACCTAGTATGTCGTAGATATAACTACATAGCTTCATCACTAATAAGTGACCAAGTGACACAAATATGACTATCGGACGTCGGAGAAGTCCAGAAAGGACTGACAAGCTTCTCTATCGAACCCCTCTTCCTCTTGATAAGCTGCTGATTTAGCGACGGTAGCTCATCACCGCCTTCCTTACCGGCACCTTCGGCCCGAGCGACAGGTACATCGCCTGTACCTCAGTAGTTCGCAATACGAGAAACTGGTTCTCAGGCTGCCCAGTGGCCGTCACGCTAATTCATAACGCCCCGGGGAGCCACTAACTCGGGTGAAATGTCATTGGTTCTCCTAAAATCCTACGGATAGGCATCCAATGCCAACTTTCCAGTGTGCCTGTGTACACTTTATATACATCAATGGGACGGGGGCTGGAGAAGTTCCAAACKATGCAGCACTTTCCGCCTTTCATCCGACAGTTTGTTTATCCCCTTGTGCAGAGCCAGGATTTCGTTCATTTTATCTATAGAGGCGCTCTCGCCCGTGCATTTACGCAGTTCGGAGGCAAGCTTGTTCTTGCTACCGTTCGCATGGTCTAGCTCATCTTGCAGTTGTTTTGCTTTCTTCACAAGATCCTCTATTTCTGGCATTACGAATGGCTCCTGTCACCAGAATAGTGTATGGCACCAGTGTGACCCGGGCGTGCCAAGGTCTATGAGGGAAAACAGGATATCAGAGTCAGTGGGGACTAGCATCGAGTACCCCACTCACCTGGGGTCTCTGGAAGGAAATGTCAACGGCACCTGCTGAAAAGTGGGGATATATATACAAGCAAACAACCACAAGGACCTCGTTTAAGAAATTTGAAATAAGTAGGTGACCAGACCTCACTGTATCTGACGCTTGGCCAGCTTTGGGCAACGCAAAACCTCGGCATGCACATAGTCCTGAGGGTACTTACACGCTCCTTACAGCCCAAGTAGACAACTGGTGTTGGAATTTCGAATTGCATGTAGTATAAACTACCCCGTGTCATGTGACCCCCCCCCTTTAGTGACTCGTAGTATCCGCGTGTACGCCTGCTCGTTTACCTCCCACCCCCCTTCCTAATACACGTCGTTTTCCCGTTTCGCGAGTCCGTTCAACAACTGGTGGATTTGAAAATTTCAGACAATGACCCACCAGGTTTAAGTAATCTCATCTCTCGCTCCCCTATAAATTTTCTGGCACACATTGGTTTCAATCTAAGCATGATAGATGATAACGCATGCAGACGCTGTAGAAAACCCCCCAAAGTGAGATCAGTTGATGCCCAAAATTATTATCAGAATGCGTGACAGCTGGTGTGCAGATCGGATGGGCACCCGCGGGCAAAGGGACACCATTACCGTTGGTAATGATTTGTATCATTTTTGGTACAACATCCTGTCTGCTCGGCTGAAGTGTTATCAGTCACCCTGCATTCCCCATCTTAGATGCACGATGAAACTTACAATACCAGACAAACTGCCTGCAGTACTGGTGACTTCCCATATGCATTCTGGGAGAATCTGGGATCCAAGATCATCCCAGAATGAGGAATGCCGAGATGTCGAGGTAAAATTTACAATTTGCTGGCGTAACCAAGGCCCCTTCACAGACACTTGAGACCTATGGGAATACCAAAGCCCCACGCAGGGTACCATAAATGCTGTCAATTGTTCAAAATGTACAGGACAATATGCGGGACTTACACATTAAGTTGTTTATATAAAACCCCGAGGTAGATATATTGTTTTTAATTTAGACAGAATTCTATAAAAGTCCCTTGCCGATTGTGACTAACCATTAAGAGGTTTCTCGGCAAATTCCTGATGGGCTAGGCCACAAATTTGCGGGTTCTTTCATTTTGATGTATCAATAATATGCGTGAACAACCCTAGGCCCGTAATCCAAATCGTTGCTGTTTCCTTCCTCGGAGATTATACTCTCACGTCCACCCCTCTCGCACCACAAAAATTGTATCTACCCACAACCTCTGGTAACGATGATCACTTATCTGATGGTCGAGCGCTCAACACTTCACAGACCCAGCCCATGGTCTCTGAGCCTGGAGAGTTAGGACGAGATCCAATACCACTGAAACGTCTTCCCTCCGGAAGATGAGGTTCTTCCGGCTCTCAAGCGATATATATGATACCATAGCTTGACCTGACGTTCTCGCGAGGGAACAGACGCGATTCTAGGCAACTTGCGACAATTGTGACAAGGGGTGCATTCTGGTGCGCCAGAAGACGAGTTCGATGATTTCGCGCCATTTGTTGTGCCCCCTCAGTCTTCTAGATCATCCAGGAAGGCCCGTAGGTCACCGGCGCTGGTGTTGAGGAGCTTTAGCGTAGGTGACAAACTTCTGACGCGAAGGCACCTGGGTGCGTCAGTATCAAGGCAGAGGCCCTGGCAGAATTAAAGTGAGAATTATCATTATTCTGGAAGGAAACTACTGTAAACTCCATAAATCGAACAACACGTCACGTCACGTTTGGCATTTTTTGTTGTCCGGGGACCTCGGGTAACGCACTTTTTGAGGCTTGTTGTTCGTTGTAGGACCAGATGTCACGCTATCCCGGAGTGCATCTGGTGCTATGTCACCTCAAGCGCTCGGGTCTGGTTGACTGTTGTTTGAGTGTCACGCTCCGATTTGGGTCCGTTGTTCGCCGGCGACCCCAATCTTTTTGTCACGCACCCCCCCCTGTTGTTCGATTTATGGAGTTTACAGTATGTACAACCCGTGCTTGCGATATGTCTGAATAATAGAAGGTACCTGGCGGGTACCGAGGATATAATGCCTAGGCTGTGGATACGTTTCTCACTTCTAGTGAGGCAAAGCCGCAGCTCAGGGATATCCGAAACAGGGAGATCACAAAAATTGATGACAATAAAACAAAAATGGAGAACTTAAGAGTAGTGTCGCCGTTTGGAGATGATAAGAATGTTTATCCGAACGTATTCAGTAGTACGAAAGGCAGCGTAGCTCGAGAAGGGGGGATCCGAAAGCACTCGAATACACGACCTTATTATTCCGTGCTGCCGACCATTATGGAGGGAGCGCTTATGACCCAGGATATCAGAAACTATATACTTTCGACTGGGGTTTGCGTAACGCCTCTGCCTGGGACTTGCAGAACAGGCGGCTCCAACCAACTAAATGGAGTCGCTGTCCCGCTCCCTCGCTATTTTATCGACTACCAGGACTGCAAATTCCTGGGCCACCCCACTGCATATGAAAAAAACCTGTTGCCCTGTGTGGCGGAGTTACCAGTTTGAATAACAACGTGAAAATCGGTGGAATTATCATCGTCAACTTGGAGACGAGGATACCACTTGGCGAGGTTCCGATCAAGCTCCTCAGCGGTTTGGGCAGCATTATCTCAAATAACCCGGTGAATATTGATATTGTGAACGATCGGCTCAGATTATATTTCAGGCCGATTCGGGTAATGCCGTCCTCAACGTCTACGAGGCGCAGCCGCAGAGCCCGCTCGAGTGTTGAACTAATATCCCTGAATTCATGAATTGCTACGCTCATAAAAGGTTTGATATTAGGCGAGAGGAAAAAGAGGATTAGGAGACCTTATACCAGAGTGATTCCATCCCGTACCCAATTCTCGCCGAGGCGTACCGGATGATGAACTATGCCAATACACACTCGGGTTGAGGCAACCTCAACTGCCACAAGAGGTGTAAACAGAATCTATGCTAGTGGCGTCATCCAAGTCCTCCTTTTACCTTCAGTTCATTTCGCGGCGCTTGGAGAACACATCCCATGGCATTGTGCAGGAGGTGTAGTTGGAGATGAGTGCTCGCGAGCCGGATGCGATTAGTCAACAGTGACTTCATTACCCAGTCTGTTCAGTGATAATTTGAGAGCAAGAGAGCTCTTCTTTCAGGACAACATACTGTAAGTAGCGTGCCACTACTCGCGCAACAACTACGTTATGTGGGAGTCTGAACGCTATTTATTTGATCATGGTCGAATATAAACGCTCTTAGTGTCAAACAGTCACTCACGTGCAGCGGCCTCGTGACCGCAATGGGCATCAATATCTTGACCTCACCTTATACAATTTGATATTCATGTCGACTCACTTCCGAAGGGATCAAGACCTCTCACAAGGCACTAGAAGGCGGGGGATTTTCCTCTTCATTCGTCGGGTCGCTGCGCGATTTGGGTATAAACGAACTTGTAAGCATCACAATATCTCTGACATTGAAGACCACTCCGTTCACACCCCAACAGTACCCGAGGAAGTTAGGGAACCAGAAAATCAATACTTGGGGCAAGCTCAAGGCTGCTATGGAATCCCTGAACGTCTTGGAGACTCTGTCGCCTCGCACCAAATTTCCCCCACCAGTCATGCTACTACCGGCCCCAACCCCCCCGTCAAAATAACTACTCTTACGACTACCCCCACTACCGTCACAATACCTGGACACCTGGAGCACCCAAACAACCAATATTTGAGGCCGCTACCGAAGACATACAATACAACTACTGTCCCTGAACAGCTAAGGCACCCGAGACGTCAACACCAGTGTCACACTCACACGAGCCCCGGATTCCTGACCAGAGCAAGTAATTTCACCATGCAGAACACGGTTATGAACCTCAACTATCACGGCAATGAACAAGGTGAGATTGGAGCTACGGAGAATCAGAGTTTTGCTGATTGACTCTGGGTCTAATCATCGTCAGCGATGAAAGATCTTGCAAGCTGCGTGATGTCGGGTGCGGAGTTCGACTCCTCCGCGCGAGACCCACCGCCAAAGTGCCACCCTGGCACGGGCAAGAGTATTCTGGAGAGGATTCAAACCTGGTCCTACAATGCGCCGCGGCAGAAGAGGATTCTCTGGCTCGTTGGGCCCGCTGGCGGTGGGAAATCCGCAATCATGCAGACTCTTGCCGAGCTTGTGGCCGAATCTCCTCGACCCAACCTGGGGCTGGGCGCAACGCTCTTCTTCTCGGTGCCTAATGCACGCAGCAAGCCCTCACAAGTCTTCATCACCCTCGCCCGTCAAATAGCCCTCTCACATCCCCTATACCGTGAATTCATTGTACAGGAATTGATTTATGATCCCCGAATACCGGAAAAGTCGATGAAAACACAGTTCACCAGGCTAATTGGCGGCCCATTTACCCAACAGGAGATATGTCAAGGGATGGGAGAGCTATTGATACTCCTGGATGGTCTAGACGAATGCGAGGGTGATGATGCACAGTGCGAAATCGTTAGTCTCATCTCCTCATTTTCCCTCCAACATCCGAATGCGCCCCTTATCTGGATTATTGCGAGTCGGCCCGAATCTCACTTGCAAGCCGTATTCTCTCGCGAGGGCGTCGTGGCAAGCTACGCTAAGGAGGATGTCCCAATCGATTCTAACCAAGCATGTGCTGATGTGGAACGCTATCTACGAGACGAGTTCGAGAGGATTCGAAAGGATGACCCTATCGCACGACTTTGCTCCCAGTGGCCGACAGAAAATCAAATTTTGGAGATCGCTGCAGCTGCGGCTGGATCGTTTGCGTACGCATCGACGGTGACCAAGTTCGTTGGTGATCGGGCCTATGCCAATCCTGCCTCCCGACTCGAGCAGCCACTCGCAGTTGTTAATAAAATTTCCGCGCTATCTCCTCAATGTAGAGCACATCCATTAGGTCATCTTGATACTTTATATGCCTGTATACTCTCCCAAGTTCCCGAGGACATTTTACTCGATACCATCCTGCTACTCGCGAATTACTTGGCCCTAACGGGGCCCCCCGTCCATCGATTTTTTACCCTTGCTTTCTTATGCAATTGGTCTGGCATGACACTCCCTGATGCATACAGCGCTCTTCATCGACTCCATTCAGTTCTCAAAATACCAACACCCGAAGCAGCCTGCAAGGAGCAAATTACTTTCCATCACCGATCTTTTCACGAGTATCTCGCAGATCCCGGACGGTCACACAGGTTTCACATCAGCGAAGCGTTTATGGACAAGGAGGAGATCAAATGTTGGCTGAGAATTCTGAAGGAAGCTTACTCAGGTAGGTGTATAAAATAGTCACAAAGCCAGCCCATCCTATTTATTATCTCAGGTGTGGTCGCTGAGGAGGGAAAGATCACTCCTACCTCCAAAATAGTCCTGCCATGGCCCACCACGGAAAAAAAAAGACATGCAAGAATGCCTCTATGAGTGCGCAACCACAAAGTTTTCAAAAATCCTCGACCACTATGATTCAGATCTTGTGCTACCAAGATTTCAGGATCCAGATTTCGTTCGGATCATCCAAAAAATCGATCTGGTGAATCCACGATTCAACACTCATACCACTGTCGCAGAAGACGTCAAATACCTCCACCATATGCAACGCCTACTTGTATCTGCATCCCCTTTGTATTGGATTCAACTTAAAGTCAGCACCTAGGACCCAAGGATCCGCGCCAAGCTGGAGAAGCTGGAGTTGATTCGAAAAGTACCAGTCGGAATGCTCAATTTTGACGATATTCAAGAGGACTCAGTCTCACTCATATATATTCTCTGCGAATGCAATTCCAAAGAAGAGCAACCTGGCCTCCGAGGGATGTACTCTTACCCTGAAATTGTGAGGCAATTGAATATTTAGTTTGGTGAAAGTGGCTCGCTGATTGGAGTTCGCCCGTACATACAGGTAGATTATGGTTCTGGACACAAGTGCTGGTGGTTTATCAACCGCACTGAGYGCACGGCCCCACTTCGGGAGGTCGTGCGTCGTGACCTGCAACTCGTCCAGACGCGTTCACCAGACACCCCAGTCCTGATATTCGGAAATTTTGCATATATTTATCTTCTGTACGAGTTCAAGGCGCCTGATGGATCTCAGCGATGGTCATATTATGTCCCTTTGGCCCCCTCCACAGTGATCGTCAAGAGTATTTTGTAGCTAGCCCTCCACTCAGAAGCAATCCCGGTGTTTATCATTAGTTGTAAATATATCAGTCACTGCTGGGCGCAAGATACACGCAGCTTTTCAACTAATAGCCTCATTTTTGTATATGACCATTCAAGCTCAAATAGCATATCCCTCTGTTATTGGGACATAGCGCACCGATGTGCATTATCTGGTCGCTTGCTGAGAAATCTTGATATAACCCATAGGTGCGCGAAAGGGTAACCAGGTTGACAGCCACCGCTTCGGATCATAGATATCACAGAAACTACTGTCCTCAAGTAGATACGGTAGCTGACAGTGACCAAGTGTCGAGTCCATCCATTACGCGACGCTGTGGATGCATTGCCCTTTCAATTGAATCTAAACTCCCACTTTGTCCACCACGGTCATCATGTCCACTCGTTCCCCCTAAGTTCTAACACAGCCCCAAGCGCTAAAGAACGGGGCAGTATATCCCGTTTCGTTCGTAAAATCCCCGAACGACTTGGACWACGACGGGCCCAACGGCACCTCCAGGTTCTCACCAACCCGACAAGTTCCGAATGACTCACGGGCCAGGGAAGTTACCACCAAGAATACACCAGAGAGTGGACGGGGGATCCGACCATACGGAAGGCGCATTTGTCCTGACAATTCCTGAGCAGCCAGAATGTTTGGAATGTCAGCATCTAGGACGTGCCCAAGCAAGTCCAGAGTTGTTCACGAATGCAAACCATGTCACTGCAAAATTCAGTGATGCATGTCGTCCACCACCATAATGAACAAGGCGAGATTCCCCATTAGGTAGAAATCAGGTCTCGCTATTGATTTGAGCTTCTTGGTATTAGCGATCAAGTCCCTCGTAAGTTACACGATACGAGGCGCAGAATTCGACTCCATTGCTCAAGATCCTCCTCCGAAATGCCATCCTGGGACTCGAAAGGATATCATGAAAAGGGTACAGGACTGGCTTCGAGATATGGGTCGTCAGCAACGGGATTCTCAGGTTCGTTGGGCTCGCTGAGGCCGGTAGATTGGCGATCACGCGGACTCTTGCCGAGTTCGCGTCCGGGCCATGATGTGAGCACCTCGGTAAATAGGTCTTCTCTACTACACGTTACCTGGCAGAATGAAGTGCCGTGGGGCACCAGCGACAGAGGTGAGGGTAATCCGAGATCTTAACGACTCCTCATGCACCACCCTGCATTTAAATGATATCTTTTTTCGTAAACTTCATACTCTAACTGTTTCATGAAGTTCAATGACCTTACCCCTGGTTAGTGTAGTAATTTACATAAATCTAATCCCTAGACAGAGGCGCCAGCGATGCAGGACGACTCTTCATTAACTCTCCACCTTTCGCTCAATTTTGAGATGCGAAAATTCGAGTAATTAATCGCAAACCCAATTTCCGGTACAATGATTATTGCGTCAAGCGAGTAATCGAATCATGAGTGCTATAGTGCTACAGGTTCAGTGCAAGAACAAGCCATCTAAACAAAGTCCAATTGGTAAAAAGCGAAGGAATAGTGCAGGCAAGAGGTCGAGAATAGCCCAGGAAGGTGAGAGAGAGCGAAATGTGTACGCTCCACAGCTCTGCAACGGTGAAGATCATGGCCTCTAGACACTGTTAGATAATCAAGAAAGGCTGGGCGATCATTTACAATAAGTTTTGTATTTCTCAGGGAACATGGCTGCACTGCCCCTTGGGGGGGAAGAAAACATAGTGAAGGGGGAAGCTGGATTGAGTGGTACATGAGGCACTGTCATAATCACGGTCGACGACCGAGGTATTCCCTTCGTCATCACGACTCTACTCCTGCTATCTACTGCCATACTTCGTGATCGGATATCCGCAGCGGCACAGATCGTCAGGCAACTGACATGAAATGATTAGATGAGAGGACACAGGAACGAGTATGACAATGGACTTACAACTCGGAATCTTACAAGTCGAAACATGGACGCCCTAGAGGGGTTACTTTCTATGACTGTTTCGTTTTCTCCGTGGCCCAATATCCACAAATCCGTAGTATTTTCGCAGTTAGGTCTTTGGCATCTGGTCCATCGAACAAGTTGATCACGGAGTTCAATCGGAACCTGCAAACACCAATTAATATATCATGAGTGATGATGCCATGGGACAGGCGATGTCGGGGGCTTACATTGCCTCGGAAATGTATTCCAGAGATTGTCCAATCTGCACTCCCCGGAAGTAGTTTGAGCATCTTCTGGAATGGAAGTTTTGAGAGAGATGCGACATCTTGAAAGCYGAGCGGATGTTTGGGTACAGAGCAAAGCTCCCAAAAGCAATTCAAGGCTCGTCTATAATGCTCGCAATGTGTGACGCCATCCGGAAGAACTGTGTCCGGTGGGAATTCAAGATGGGAGGCATCTGGAATCGTTGTCAGAACAAGGAGCGATATATGACTCTGTAAGAGACCTTACCTGTGCTGCGGGAACAGACCTGATGCAGCCACTCTAAGAGCTGCTGTCGATATTCAATCAAGAAGTCGCCATAGATACATAGCTCTTTTGACCTGTCAGGGTGCTTCAAGAAATCGAGGAACGATGCATGATAAAAATGTAGGTCCATAGACTCCAAAATATTACCTCGAAGGTCCATAACCGATTGAAGGGTGGCGCAAGAGCGACGGAATTGTTCAGGGGAAAGGCAGAGGGTAGTGGCAATACAATCAGGATGCATACCATCATTCAAAGAACGAATAAGGAGGATCTTTCGGATCGTTGTCTTGATATTGGATGGGAGTCGTTCAACGATAAGGCCATAAAAAAAGTCCATCTCTGACAATGGGTTGCTCGACCCAACCTTTACGGATACGTCTTCCACAAATTTGAGAACGATACGTAGCTGGTCCTCGGGACCAAAGGAGTTCTCGTCGTTAATGAAACGAACAATGGTCGAGATATAGATCCAAAGTCCTGCTGCATGCTCTACCAGAAGCGCAATAGCCTCTTCGGATGGCCAGGCATCAGGAAGGACGTGGCTCTCGCGGACCTTTTTTAATTCGTCTGTCAGGTACACAAGGATCTCGTGGTCAATCTCGCGTGACACGGGAAGTTCAACGGTAGAGAGCGAGGGAGAGACAAAAGTGGAATTCATGGTTCGGATAATCAGGTCATCTGGGCGACTGGTGATGAACCACCGGAATGGCGTTGTCCGTTCCTGGGCGGATGTCGCAATGACTCTAATAATCTCGCACTGTTCTGCCGTTCCACGGCACTCATCGAGCCCATCAATAATCACAACTCGTCCATCAAGACCGCTCCGTGCAGCACCTATCTCACTGAGGGGGTGAGTAAAAAGTTCTTCAAACTGCGTTGACAGCGATTTCGTTGCTAAGGCTGGGTCCTTCAGAATGCGGGCATCAATAACATCACAGTATAAGTCACATATTGTAGCAATTTGATATGCAAGGGAGGTAAAGGCGCGTCGAGGGTCATCGCGATTAGCGTTGGAGCGAGAAAAGAAGAGGGTGGCCGCGAGCTTGTGCATGGGTTTGAGGGTCTCAGCACAACTCTGAGCAACGGCGGACTTGCCAATACCAAAGGGGCCGTACATCCAAAGAATAGGTTCTTTGCGATCTGACTCTCCAAGCGCCCATTTAGTGACTAGAGAAATGTAGTCCTTCCGAGTACCAAGGTGGCACTTGGGTGGTGGGTACCGGGCGCTGGAGTCGTGAAAAGCATCGGGCATTGAGTTTTTGAGAAGTTTTTCGAGACCTATTGGCCATATGAGAAATTTCAACGAAGACTAGGATGGGTGGAGATCACAAACCAAATCTCGTATGAGCGCTGTCGATAAATTGAGAGTTAGTGATGACAAAATCGTGTGCCTGCTGGAACATCCCATGTTCACGAGTGTGAGGTGGCGGTACGACGGGAACGACAGGGGCAGGGGAACCAGGACATCGAGGAGCAGAGGTTGAAGGTCGAGACGTAGGTCGCTGGAGCAGGAGAGACTCACCCGTGGGGGGTGGAGATTGAGGAGTGACCCGCCGAGGCGGTGGTGGGGGTCGAGGAAATCGAGGAGTATAGGTTGAAGATTGAGAAGTAGGCCGCCGGAGCGGAAGAGACTCAGCAGTGGAGG
Organism: Lepiota subincarnata; assembly: GCA_023014305.1. Classification (NCBI taxonomy): domain Eukaryota; kingdom Fungi; phylum Basidiomycota; class Agaricomycetes; order Agaricales; family Agaricaceae; genus Lepiota; species Lepiota subincarnata. The sequence goes on from JAECYV010000035.1 coordinate 245,380, forward strand.
GTAGAGATTGAGGAGTGACTCGCTGAGGTGGCGGTGGCGGTCGAGGAAATCGAGGAGTCACACGCGAAGATGGGGGTGTAGGTCGTTGAGGTTGAGGGGATCGAAATGTAGAACGTGAAGGCTGAGGAGCAGGTTGTCGAGATGGTCGCGTAGGTTGGGGCGCAGAGTGTGGAGGTACAGGCTGGCGGAGTCCTGGGGACACCAATGCACTGAAGTCAGCAGCATCTGGATCGAGGCCAGGGCGGGATGGAGAAGGCTTGGCAGAAGAGTGGTGGGTTTGCCGACTTGCCATCATGTACCAGTGACGCAGTGAGGTTCGCAGGCAGGGGAAAGAACGAAACGCAGCATCTAATATGCAGGATAGTTCAGACTGAATTCACACGAGCTTGTCAATAGAAGTACAACGAGGCCGCGATTATCGCAAGCGCCCGTTGACATAAACATACTCCTGGTGACCCTGGCATTCAAAACTCTAAAACAAAAATTAGCAGCAAGCGGTGACGAACGCTGAGTACTGAGGCCTGAGGCTACAGACCTCGGCACCAAATATGTTGAACAGGATATCGAGTAATAGGATGTGATATGGCTGCCGACCAACTCCAATATTGCAATGAACGACAGGGCAACCCTACATACTAGGAAAGGCAGCTCACCGTGAGCCGAATTACATATATGATATATGCAACTTGGTGCCACGTCAAAGAGTAATAAACAAGATGGGGAAACAACCAACTCGCCCGAACTTCAACGAGTCTGGTAAACTTGCGCAACAGCGCTGCTCTCTTGATTGCTGCAAAAGGGACTGAGTTGGCCCACTCCTGCGATGCTGTACCCTCCCTCCCTCATCACTAGCTCCTCCCTCTGTCTCTTGACTCCACCATCCCCTTTGTGAAACTCTTTGGCCTATCGAGGGTGGATACAGAAGCCGCACCATTAGTCCAATCTCAGGGCGATCATTATTTTCATGCCTACACATCATCTCTCAACATAGTCCTTCAAGGCTGTCTCTTCACCCACCCTCCGTGGCCCCGGATTTCTTGCTGGCACACCTGCCCATTTCCAAAGGTCCACGCCCCCTTCTTCACAAGCCCCCTCATCCTCAAGGCGTCCTCGTCCCCGGTCCGCCTTTCCCTCTATTACTCCATCCTGCAAGTCCCTCAATACGAGTAAACAAACCTCATCGAGCGTGATGGCTCCATCTGCACTAAGTCATTGACCTTGTCCTTCATACACTCACCTGTTTAATAAAGAATTTCACCCGATTCAACTTTTGGAGAACTCCAGACCCCTCCCCCCCTCGCTCTCGAACTCCTCACTGTACTGAAGAAAGGTAGTTATCCTTCGTCCTCCCTCCCCTGCCTCTCCCGAACTCCTTGCTTGTCGAAGTTAATCTTTGGAGTACTTCTATTTTGAGGTTGGCTCATCTCGGCGCGTTGAAAATGGTTTTCGTAGTTGATTTCTGCACTGATTTTTGTTTCTAGTTACCGTGGCGTGGAGCGTAGAAGATGCTCTGCGTTTGTTATTGCATATCCAGTATTTCGGAGTGTGTGTGATGACAGCGTAACTGCAGCCGCCCCTGGCTCTTTTTCTCCAAAGGGCTTCGGGAGGGCTGTCCGGTGGATATGGTTGAAATGTGATTGCGATAGTCCTCGGATGGGGAGTTTCTGCTTCAGCGATGGGATAGAGACGTACTGAGGGTCATACATATTCTTCAAAGGCTTATGTACAGTGGGCTATTCGTCACCTAGAACGTACATGCAGCTAGCTATTCAAGGAACTAGGGGAATCGTTTAATGGAAACGCTTCCAGAGGGCGATAGGGGATATAAAATGTCCAGCGTAGGGACCCATCAGCTGACTTATAAGGGCAAATAAGGTGGGTATTGACGGTATTCCCGAAGCACAGAACTGGGACTTCTGGGGTCTGGGCCATGGAATTCTGCAGCTTCCAATAAATGGAGTTTTTCTCTTTCTGAAGGAGGAACCGGGTGAATTTCAAATACTTGGGTTTAGGGCCATGGTTAATCTACATTATCAGAGGTACGCATCCCGCCCATTCGTTCGCATCGAACAACTCACCTTGAGGGGATTATCCAGGGTATGTCGTGTGGGGTCGAACATGGTATGTTTGTCAATATAATCCTCGGAGCAAGCCAAAAACGCCGCGGTGTCATCAATGCGACCGAGACTAAGCGTTCCAGCAGGCACGGTCCGAAGTAATCCTAATCTTTCAAATTCGGCAAAGATCCTTGGGTCCTGAGATTCATGATGCAGTCAAGGCGAGCTCAAATAAAAAGCTTTAAAAAAGTCACATACACGTGGGTGTTGTATACCATAAAGGAATTGTGTCATAGGCGCCGGGTCAACAGTCGGGATATCCTTAAGATGGGTAAAATCAAGAGTTCTGATGATGTGAGTGATATCTTGATCCTGAAATTTTGGTAGTACAAAGTCAAGATCGTAGCGGTCGATAATTCCCCTAAAGCTCCAAGTCGCACAGTCATAAAGAATTTTTTGCACGGTTTGACTGTTCGCAGTGATCCAAGACAGAGCTACATTGGAGATGGGCAATACCACATTCTCCGTAGCGGCAATACCTATATTAACCAACGAAATCAAGTCGTTTTTCGGAGAATCATTGAAACTTGGAACTTGCCCTTGTGAACATCCTTCAAAACTCTCAGAGCACATTCGAACTCTTGCTTGTCCATGTCTGCGACGCTAATACGGCACCCTTGTGAACGATTGGGATCTCTAAGATATTCGTAAAAGGATTGATGGTGAAATGAGAGGGGATCATTCTCGGCCTTTTCGGGCAGTGGAATTGTGAGAACGGAGTGAAGTCGATCAAGAGCACTATAAGCATCATTGGGCGACATGTAAACCCAATTACAAAGGATAGCAAGGCTCCGCCGTCGGTGTCGTAGAGGGTTATTCCGCAGGGCAATATGATTTGCGAGGAGCAAACACGTATCGGGTAGGATCTCTTCGGGAATCTCGGAAAGAACATATGTATAGAGCGCATCGAGGTAAGCAAGCGGATGTGTCTTTCTTCTTGATAGCTGCAGTGGCACTTTGTTGATAACAGCAAGCAGTAGGGTAAGTGCAGTGATCGGGTTCTTGAACATTGGATCACCGACAAATCTGACCGCGGTTGATGCAAATGCAAATAGCCCACCTGCAGCAACGGCGATCGTCAAGAATTCTGTCTCCGTTGGCCACTGAAAACGAAGGCGAGCGATCGGGTCATCACGCTTAATCCTTTCAAACTCTTTCCGCAAGTATTTCTCCACATCTGCACAAGCCTCATCAGAATCAATCGGAACTTCCTCTGTTTTACAGCTTGGAATAACGTTCTCGCGAGAGAAGACGGTTTTCAGATGTGATTCTGGCCGGCTCGCAATGATCCAGACAAGGGGTGCATTTGGATGTGCAAGGGCAAAAGAGGAAACAAGCTCGACGATTTCGCACTGCTCCGCGTGACCCTCACATTCATCTAGACCATCGAGGAATATTAACAAGTTACCAAGCCCCTGGTAAACCGCCTGTTGTACAAAAGGCTCGACAAATAGTCGTGCAAATTGTGCTTCCATTGACTTTGTTGGGAGTTGTGGATTAGTTGCAGTTTCGCGTGCGAGGAATTTGCGATAAGGTGGGGATACAACTGCTATTTGATAAGCGAGCGTGAGGAAAACTTGCAAGGGATTGTTGCGTCCGTTCGGTCTGGAGAAGAAAAGTGTCGCCCCCAACATTAGGTCGGGAGCGCCAGCTGCGTATTCGGCAAGAGTCTGGATGATGGCTGATTTGCCAACACCAGCGGAGCCAAACAGCCAAAGGACCCTTTTTTGGCGCTGGGTGTCGGTGAGCCAGTGTTGGATCCTTTTGACGATGTTCTTTCGGGTATCCGGGTGACATCGTGGGGGAGGATATCGATCTGAGGAATCAAATTCCCCACCTCGGATTGTATGTTCCACAAGGTCCTTGAGGGAGTTCATAGTTACTACAAGGGAGTCAGCGAAGCTTTATTTCTTTGCAAGAACCACTCACCACGTTCGCTTTCACGGTAATTAATATTCATGACTGGATCTTTCAAGATAAAGTGACTGGCGCCGGTGAATATTCCACGATCAGTGTCGACCTGCTTTGGATTTTGAGGACCCTGCTTATCAGGGGTTGTGAGACTCGAGCGGCTTTCGGAACCTATGTGGGTGGTGATTGGGATGGTGGTATTCTTCGTCAAACTGGAGACGCTCTGAGTCTGGCCCGCGTGCTCTTGAGCGATTGGCGGATTGGATATAATTTCCATGCCCTGTGCGACTGCCAAAACCTCATCGGGTTGTCCCACGCGGTGGCTACTAGGGCCATTGAAGTGTTTAGGGGGGGCGGTGGCGGCTACGGTCGTGCTAGTGGACATGATGGGCCACGCGGTTTCTGTGTGTCGGCCAGCACGTGCAACCTCTTCGGGTTGCTCCAATGGATGGGGACTTGAGTTCTCAAGGTATTTGGAAGGTGTAGTGGTGACTACCGCGGTGGGTATAGTGGTCTCTAGACAGCCGGAAGCTTCAACGCACCCTTGAATTTRTGATGCATGCCGCACGGCGGCTGTCGAGGGGGACGTGATGTCTACGCGCTTAGCTGCGGCATTGACTTCCTGATATCCCTCCAAATTCTGGCTCTTAGGCTGCTCAAATTGCCCTGGGACTGTTGAGGTGTTTGTAGGATTTCCCTCTGAGCTAATAGCCCCATCTTGTTGTTGGTAGTGATGCCGCACGAGCCCAAGCCATACAAGGATGTCGTAACCAATGAGCAAAGTAGCGATAAGCGTGAAAGGGTCCTGATTGCCTATAGAGATGCTCAGCATGGGGAATGTGGAATGTGGGGGTATAGGGTGCGAGCTGTGTTGGTCAAGTCGTTCTAGAGACAGTCCGAGAAGAAGGCACCCAGGGTTGTAGGAAACCAATGTGTTTTGCGATCCGGAGGCTGTGTTCGTACCTGTGCGTGAGCGTCTATGGACGAATTATCAATGGACGCTTGTGGAGCCGCTCTATCACACTCTCGGCTAACTTTCATAGCTAGAATAAGTTGCGCTGTGAGGACTGGCCGGTGGAAGAAGCTGATCCCTAGGTTTGCTAGGCGTGGCCGTCAGCGCCAGCCGTTGATCAGCCATTGTGGCCTATGCCCAGTGTATTCTCAACATAACCAAATGAAATGATAGTACCCCAATTATCTCTTTACCACAACCCTCGACTTCGCTCTTCAATTTTACTTCCTCGCGGCTTTCAAACATCTCCTAAGCCTTCAGCTGTGCGGCCCCCACCCCACTGCATGTGCCTCAGCAGTGCTCACTCATACACTGTCATAACAACACTCGTACATTTTATATTCGACTACCTTCGAGTTGACGCCTGACGTCATGAATATGACGGATCTGGCGCATGTGGTGGGGCAATCCCAGGTCCTCACTGGGTCGCCTATTCCCTCTTGAAATTAGTTAGATCACCTGTCCCAGTCCCAGATGATTAACATGTGCCTCGTACGGAGACATGTTCATCAGCCCGAGTGGTCAGCCGAGTTCATCCCAAGCTTGTCCAATGATAAGGCGGCGTAACCAAGACCCGTGTACCGGCTTACCCTCCATTAGTGCGGCTAGAGCTGTATTGACGTTTTTCGTAAAAATTAGTGAAGCTTCAAGGGTGTCTTGATGGCCGATGATAGTTGATCACCCACCAATGTGAGCGAGTTACCCTGCTCACCCGCTGCATCAAGCATCAAGCTTGAGGCTCAGCAGGCTCTCCTCGCATTCGCCTTGTCCGTATGAACATAGTTTTGGTTATGTTTATTGGTTGATTCCATTGTGATTGTTACCTATGAGTGATTCCATTTGCGTTCGAGTCCCATCGGCGGGCCCGAGCAGAAGAACACCTGACGCGCAAGAAACTTCGGGTAATCGGTAACCGAAATCGTTGGGCATTATGAATGTGGCGGTGACCCTGACATGGGAACGTGTATAGTGGAGGCAGGAGCAGCATCTACTCCCAGTTTTTCGTTGGTCAAACATGCCAACAGGTTTGTAATAACCATTCCAGATACCACCGAGGCAGGGAGGACCGGATATGCTCTTGTCGCAATCATTTTCGCTCACTTACAATACCAGCGGGGATTATATTAGTGGTTGACACTCGGATCACACTTTGAAGGTGGGAATGTATTTAACAAAGGTGCCGTGATAAAAATTTAGTTGCTTTCTCTGTCCCTCTAAAGCGGCTGCTGGTTTATGAAATATCATGTACTTCACCACACTACACATGCAGGATCCCTCCTCGATCCTTCATCCTTTGTTGAATATTACCTGAGCCTATGGCCTTGCTTGTATTAGTTCAATACGGAAGCATTGGAGCTACATAAAAGCATTCATTAAGCCAGAACCTTCCAATCTTTCTAGCACACATCTTAAGCGGGTTAAATGAAGTCATGATAGGCAACACGTTGACGATTCTAGGGAGTTGACCGGAGCACTAGTTGGTGTTATTCGGGACCGCCAACATTGAACACAATGAGGATCACCTCGAACTCTATAAAAGCTGTTCCCATCCTTTCAACTTTCGTTAACACCTCTCACTACATCTCTAATATCCAACAACCAGTACATATGTTCAACAAGCTCTACATAGTCGCCATTATGGCCGCTTCGGGTATTGCCTCTGGCGTCGTTGGTATTCGTCTGGCTGACTTCAGTTGTTACAGCTCTCGGTGCCAGGATCCAATTTATCCGTAATCATCTTCCCCTTTTTTGAATGCCATGTTGTTGATTTCGCTGCTCATAGCTGCGAATGATGCTGCACCTGCTTATCATCACGGTAATACTTCCTAAACATGACCAGCGGACATGTAGCTAATTGTACTCGTAGGTGCGAGTGGTGCCGCTCCGATTGAGGCCGGACCTCGAGGAATCTGGTTCTGTAACGAGTACTACAAGGTCGAAGCAGACGATACCTGCCGTTCTATTTCCAGGTCCCTGGACGTCGATGTGGGCAACTTGTACTATTGCAACCCAGAAATTAATTCGAGGTGCAGTAATTTGAGCGTTGGCCAGGTTCGTTCATATAATTTGTTTTGAGCTTTCTCAACTGACGATTCGCTGGTCAGGTCATCCGCTACAACTGAGCCGTCTTGGGCGTTGGTTGGAAGTTGAGCAGCGGGTACGTTCCTGGTGGTTTTCCCTTGACCCCCCCTAATTTTAGCCAATTCATTTCTTCAGCCTTGGTATGGATGGTGACCACATGTGGTATTTTACATGAAAAACTGGATGTATGCAGTTAGGCGTTAGTCTTTCCAGCCGCATAGATGTTTGGTTCGCCTCGGATGGGATATCCAGCTGTGCAAACTAATCAAATATATGATTTTCAACCAATCTATCAACAAGCGTCGTTCACTATTTGCTTGGCCACTGGGGCTAGGTGAGTCGAGCTGACACGTGCAAGCCGATTATTATGGTACAGTATCGGCGTGCGAGATTCGGTCTATTCGGTTAGTCGTGGTCTTGCACTGGCTATCTCGTCGAATTGCTTATAGCCACGTGCATGCCAAGATGGCTGAGGAGAACAAGTAACAGGGCAGTGTCGAGAGATAGCCTCCTGACCTGTATGCCCATGCATCACACCTTAACCACAGAATTTTGTGCACTAGCATTCTAATAACACTCGTAGCGAGTTCCTCGCCAGGACATCTTAATACCGCTGTACTCATCAGTATCAGTCAACCAGGCAGCTAGGGCTCGAAGACGCCTCCAAAGGCCATCAATGTAGCCAGCTATGGAAATATATCCACCAACTCAAACCCTGTTCGACACGCAGGACAGGCCCAGGAGAGCCTCGAAGCGCCCAAAATACCAGGGCACACTGAAAATGGTCTTTTTTTGTTTCCCGTCGCTAGTTCTTCTGAGTCAACTAATTGTTACCATTTTTTCCAGCAAGTTAAAGAGGTACTACGATCCCACTTATTTTGTGGCCATCGTACCCCTTACAAGTTGTTGGTGATAAGACACATGTTGAAGGGACTCGCGCAGGCGGAAACTATGGTGGTAGGGAGTAAACGAGCGGGGGTACATGAGGCTCTACGAGGCACTAAGGGGGGGGGGTCACATGATGCGTAGTAGTTGGTACACTAAAGCCGAAATTCCAACAACACATATATACATATATGCCAGACCCTAATATACGTACGTACGTCAACTGCGATAACGGCCTGTGAATAGGAGTTGAGCAGCTCCTGGTCACTAGGTTTATTGGTACTGGAGATAAATACAGGGCATGCGCAGAAATCACGTTATTTATATTATCCCAGAATCTCCAATAGCATCTCTCTCCGGAAGGCGGTAGCGAATGTAATATGTCCAGCGCTGGGATTCATCAAGTAGTTTGTAGTGACAAATCAGGTAGGTACCGATTGCGTTGCCAAAACACAGGACTGGCACATCCGGGGTCTGGATCATTGAGCGTCGCAAATTCCGAAAAATATCATTTTTCCCCTCATGAGAATAGAAGTCGTTGGTTTTTAACTTGGGATGGTTGGGACGATAGCCGATCTACACCCTCGGAATGATCAGTGACTCCCGATTTCATTGGTTCCGAGCATTCTCTCACCATGAGAGGATAATCAAGGGTTTGAGCTTCGGAGCTTAGGATCACTTCCCAATCAATTTCACCGTGATAACAGGCAAAGATAGCGGCCCTATGTTGAATGTGTTTTAGATCAAGCATTTTGACGGGTATTGTTCGAAGTAGTTCCAATGTTTCCAAGTGAGCACGAATGCTCGGGTCCTAGGGTCCAGAACAATCAAGATCATTCAGGCACAGGTGGGAGAGACACATACACAATAGTAGTGTATACCACGCATGAATTGAGTGGCAAGCGACCAATCACCAGTACTGATGTTACGGGGGTACAGATAACTAAGGGTTTTAATGACCTGGATGAAATCCGGATCCTGAAAATTTGGCAGCACAAGATCAGGATCATAGCGGTCAACAATTCCTATGATACTGCAAGCCGCGCAATCGTAAAGGTCTCCTTGTAGCACCGCGTTCCTGGTGGCATTTTCCCGAGATAAAGCTACGCTGGAGACGGAAAATATCATGTTCTCTACAGCAATCATGCCTGAACCAGCCAATATCATTAGTTCACATGTTCAGGGCATATTAGGACGTGGAAATTACCCCGATGGACATCTTTCAAGATCCTCAGAGCTCCTTCAAGTTCTTGTTTGTCCATATCAGCAACACTGATGTAGAACGCCCGTGAACGTTTGGGATCTGTGAGATATTCGTAAAAGGATTGGTGGTGAAATGCTAGCCCGTCCACGCCGGCATCTTCGGGTGGGGGGACTGTTAGAACAGAATGGAGTCGATCAAGGGCACTGTAGGCGTCATTGGGGGGCATGGAAATCCAGTTGCAAAGGAAGGCTAGGCTCCGCTGTCGAAGGCTTTGTGTAGAGTGTTTCTGTAGGACGAGATGGTTTGCTAGGAGCAAGTATGTATCATGTATTATGTCTTGGGGAATTTCGGATAGAATGTATGTGTAGAGCGCATCAAGGTAAGCAAGTGGATGTCTCCACCCCTTCGATTTTCGTGGCGAAACTTTGTGGATAGCGGCGAGCAATAGGGCGAGTGCAGCAATAGGGTTCTTATATGTCGCATCCCCGACGAACTTGATCGCCGTCGATGCAAATGCAAAAAAGCCACCGGCGGCCGCAGTAATTGTCAGGAACTCTGTCCCTGTTGGCCACTCGGGGTGAAGGCGAGCAATTGGGTCACCTTGTTGGATCCTCCAGAACTCCTTCCGCAAGTACTTCTCCACGTCGGCGCAAGCCTCATCAGAATCGATCGGGACCTCCTCCTTTTCGTAACTTGGTAAAATAGTCTCGTGAGAGAAGGTGGCCTTTAGATGGGATTCCGGGAGACTTGCGATGATCCAAAGAAGGGGCGTGTGAGAATGTGCAAGGGAGAAAGAGGAAATGAGCTCGATGATTTCGCACTGCTCTGAGTGGCCCTCGCACTCATCTAGACCATCCAAAAATATAAGGAGGTCACCACATCCTCGGTGTATCCCCAGTCGAATGAACGGCTCAACAAAGAGTCGTGCAAATTGTGCTTCCATCGACTTTGTGGGTAATCGCGGATTGGTTGTGAACTCTCGTAAGACGAATTCGCGATATGGTGGGGATACGATGGCTATTTGATAGGCGAGAGTGATAAATACTTTCAACGGGTTATTGCGTCTGTTGGGTTTGGAGAAGAAAAGCGTTGCTCCCAATGTCAAGTTGGGAGATTCTATTACGTATTCGGCGAGGGTCTGCATGATTGCTGATTTGCCAACGCCGGCGGATCCGAGGACCCATAGAATCCTTGTTTGGCGTTCGACGTTGGTGAGCCAATGTTGGGTCCTTTCGACAATGGTTTTTCGAGTGCCTGGGTGACATCGTGGAGGAGGAGATCGATCGGAGGAGTCGAATTCTACCCCTCTGATTGTGTGCTTCTCAATTGATTCCATCGCTGATGTCAGAAAGTCAGTGAGACCCTGCCTCTCCCCCCTGATAATGACACTCCACTCACCGTCTCCCCCATTATTGTAATTAATGTTTATCACCAGATTCCTCAATGTAAAATGGCTAGCACCGGCAAAGAATCCAGGGCCCCCTTCCACGTACCGTGAACTCTGGTCGGGTGCTTCACTGCCCTTGTGGGTCTGCGCTGTGTGTCGAGAAGTATCTGTTAAAGTGGAGGGGGTTTCTACATGGCTGGCCACATCTGTCGAGGAAAATGATATACTCGCGCAGAAAAGAAGTGGACCCTCGCAAACGCGCTGGGGTCGTCATGTAATTTGTAGCTACTTAAATACTGAGGGGGGGACACGGACACTACATAGGCAACTGGATATGGATGGACAACTGGACACAGATAGACTAACCATAAGTAGCGCTCGTAATTCCAACAACATCGGTAAGTTTCGTTCTTTGGGTCCTGACTGTCTGGTCGTCCGGTACTGATAGATCCAGCGGCATCTCGGTTTCCCGGGGAGATACCCAGCATGAACGCTACTGGGAAGCCGACAGTCTGACACCAGGAGCGAGGGCTGCGGTTATGCTGTTATTTGTTTGGCGATAACACTTTGGCGTCATGATGGGCGACTACGGTTTGGCGCTCCCCCTGGCGCAGAGGCTTCTGATCAAAGGAGGGTTTCTGTAGAAATGGGAAAGGTGACTATGAGGCACACCATTCAGCTGGGAGGCACATACCTTTTCATAGTCAGCTATTGTGTGTGAGTCGAGATGCGATGGTTTGTGCTGTGCCACTGTCGATGAGGTTTGCACTCGTGGTCTGAATTGCAATTGATAACACATTGGCTGTACACCTCAATTGCTGGCTCAGCAACCCTTCACACATTCTGATCATTGACGAGGAAACGCACCTCACTGTCGAGTCATCTGCTTGTTGCTGTGACTCAGACGCTGAGTCTCTTCCAGCGTATGTTTTTTTATTCCCACACCCTCTATGCAGCGTCATCTAACACGCGTCTTCTTCTCAACGATGGGCAAGAAACGCACCAACACTCCTCAGGAACACTTCCTTCTCCTCCCTCCTCCCCCGGCCACCACACCTGTTGTAGACACCCACACCCATGTCGCGTCGACATTCGAGTTCTATCGCCAGCGATACAAAGACACTGCAAAGCACGACAATGTCTTTGATCTCTTCCGCGCTCTCTGTGCCGACAGGAACGTCCAATCCATCGTCGATGTCTGGTGCGAAGCTCCGGTCCGCAAGATCTGGAAGGAGTTTGCAGATTCGGCTCTTACCCCCGAAGATCGTCTTCAAAAGTGGGCCGGCATAGACTACTGGTTTGTCATGGGTCGGTTCTTCTTCTCTCCTCCTTGGCAGTAGCTGACTGCCCCTCTCCAGGTGTCCACCCGTCAGTCACACCGTTGCCTCTCTACTCCTCCTGCTGATCGTTCGATTAGCCATGAAGCAAAACACTACACTAATGAAGTTGAGAATGACATGTATTCTGCTTTATCTTCCTTTTTCCGTGATTCTAGTCTCACATCTTCTCATAGCATTCAAGCCATGTCACATCCACGATGCGTCGGCTGGGGAGAGATCGGTCTTGATTTCCATTACGACAACTCTCCTCGCGATATTCAGCGGGAGGTATTTCGTCGACAGCTCAAACAAGCAGTCCGCCTTGACAAACCTCTCACCATACACACCCGCGAGGCAGACGAGGACACGGAGGCTATCCTTAAGGAGCTTGTGCCCCGCGAACACAAGGCAAGCTCGACTCGTTTTGCCTTCTACCCCCCTTCTTATATTCACCCCTCTTCAGATTCACGTGCATTGTTTCACCGATACCCCCGAGTTTGCAAAACGCCTTCTCGACCACTTTTCCAACCTCTATATCGGTATCACAGGTTAGCACTACCCAACTGTGGGGGAATGTCGTTTACAGCCCGTTCGTAGGTGTCATAACTTACTCAACTAACACCGACACCTCTATTGTCATCAAAAACATGGCCACCGCCAACCCAACGCAACCTCTCCGCATCCTCCTTGAAACAGATGCCCCATACATGGTCCCTGCCAACCTGTACAATGCACTCCCCGAACTCAAAGGAAAGAAACTCCCCCTGTGTCACACAGCCATGATACCCTGGACCGCGGAGTTTGTTGCCCAGGTGGCTGGTGAGGGATGGGACGCGGAGCGTGTCATGAAAGATGCTAGGGAGAACGCACGAAACATGTATGGTGTTTGAATCACGTGGCTTCGATTATCAGCGCGGAAAGGATGGCGGGTCACCGGCCATGTGTTGTTGGCTTTCCTCCTGTCACGCTGTTTATTTTTTTTCAGCGCTAAGAGTTCGCTCGAAGGCGGTTTCGGGCAAGGGGGGAAGAGGAACTTAGACATAACCACTGTATTTTTGCTGTTGAAACAGCCGAGGATGTGCTGTAATAGATAACCCAACCTGTGAGTGGGCTTTGAGGATTCCACTATTTGGGGGGCGGAGGGTGTGTTGTTGGGGAGGTTTAGAAGCTCGCCTTGAGTGCAATTCACCAGTAAACGTACCCATAGCTAATCTTGCTGAGCGCCGCTCAAACTTTTAGGGAGGCAATTTCTCTACTAACTTGCAAACGGGTGTAACGAGTAGGTGGTGCACCTTCGATCCGATCGGATACACTCATTAATATGTTGTACAGTACTAGTGACTATAGGCAACTCTCACTGCCATCTCTTTCGATCGTGTTCCAGGTAACTCGGCTCAATACCCAAGTAACTGCATGATCACTATCAAGCTTGGTGCTTTGTGAGTCCATTCCTCCTCATTCAGACCTATATTGGTTTGTTCACGAGCACTATATCTTATATTTGGTGATCTCGCTTAGAACCAGTGTATGTTAAGCCAAATAGGGGACGGAGTGACTACCTACTCCGCATGCATCACCAGGTCCTTTTACCCAAATCTTCAAAGAAAATGAGGAGCTTCAACATCGGACCCGCCAAACGACCGAACTCGTCAACGTTCAACGTTCAACGTTTGTTCCAAATTAACTACATTCGAGCCTTTCCAATCCCGTATGGGATGGACATGTGATAATTTCCTTTAAACGTTGACAATGCGAGCGTGGATGACCTGGATGCAACGTAAATGATTCTTGTTTGAGATTATAGATATCTGCATTCTCCCCAAGTGATTCGGTGAGCAACCGGAGAGGACCACCCATAGGAGAGCACGTTGTTTGAAGACACCTTCCACGTGATGAGACCTTTATTTTAATTTCCCTTGATTTCATCTCCGAGTTCCATTGTCTTGAGATTTGGAAGACCGCACTGCAGGGGCGCCAGCTAATTGCTTCTCGCAAACCCCACGCGGGATGAGTGGCTCTACCGGCTTAAAAGCTCTCAACTTCCCATTAACCTCCCCCAGATCCTTGTTCCCCTCGAATGGCTCGAATCCCTCAGGCTATCATTAATAAGATTGTTGCAGAAGTTGGACGGGATGTGTCCAAGGAGAAGGATCCTGCCCTCCGGAGGCAAGGACTCCCCCCTCTTCTCGCCTGTTCTTTAACATCTCGCGGTTTCAATCTTCCCTCGCGGGAACTGATTTTCTCTCATGTTACCATCTGGCCGAGGTCAGAAGCCAGGCCTTGGGAGGACGACGAACAATTCCTTTCAAACCATGCTTACATCGTCCCACTCATCAAGTCATTCGTTCTTTATTACGATCCTTCTCGCTTCGACACACACAAATACACTCCTTGCCGAGCTTTCTACAAATCACTTAACAACCCCCACCTGCTGTCCATCTTCAAACTCCTTTCCAACGCTTACAACCTCGAAGAGTTTGAACTCAGCCTGTGCCGCGACGGTTCGACCTACCTGGTCCCTTGGACTTCCTTTGGAGATGCCCACCGGGTTTTAATCGAGGAGCTCCTCACAGGCCCGCAATCTCGGCAAATAAGCCCACTAAGGGCGAGAACGTTAAAGCTCAGGGAGATCCAGGATTTTCCGTCCCATATTATCGCCTGCATGCCAACTCTCGAACGTCTGTTTCTGGACCAGGTGACCTTTGCGGAGTCCGATGGATCTAATCATGCGTTCTCAGTTCGCCCTCCTTTCCTTCGAACTCTCGTATTTATCGATTCACCCGAGGCCGCAAAGACGATATATGATAGCCCATTGGTCCCACTCTCACATGTCCGAGAGTTACGAATGACGCTCAGGGACAAGCCGGACCTGTTATTGGCTTTCTCGATTCTGGCGCTGACGTCGATGTCTGTCGAGAGTGTCGGTTTGTTTTTTCAATACTTCAGTAAGTATGTCATTCGCGTCCCTTTCGCGCCATTTTCTGATCATAGTAGGCAACCCCGGGGAAGTTATCTCGCTAGCTACTATTCAGAGTCCTCTGGTGCCACGTCTCAAGACACTCACCATTGAATTTCAGAACGACCAGATCCATCGGCACGCATACCATGTTCTCTTCCACCTTAAGCAGTGTGACAGTCTCGAGGACCTTCGCCTTCTAACCTATGGTGATCAATTTCCTGACATCCAATCCACGGGTTTCGTCGCCCCTAATTGCCATTGGAACGTATTTCGTGAGCTGCTTGACGATCCTTCTTTGTTTCCATTGATGCAATCCATCACACTCGAGTTGGCTGTGCCGACTGGGGAGACTCCGCGTGATCCCGAGCCGAATATATCACAGATTAGAGATATGTTGGCGTCCACAAGAAGGATCAAGCTTAATTCTACTGTTCGTTATGTTTGATCTGGATATCTTGAATGTATAACCGTGCCTTGCCTCGTAATTTATGTGTTGATGAGCCTGGCTGGGCAGCCGATCTAATCTCCAGGCCTCGATGTGGGGCTGACTTGTAGTTTTTGAGTAGTGGAAAGAACCGACCCCATGCGAGTGCAACCGGCGAAACAGTCGCATGGCCGTCATTTCTTCGACCTCAAAAAAGGGAGAGAGGGAGAGAGWGTGTGTGTGTGTAAGTAAAATGCAACGCGCGCGGTGGCGTATTCGAGATAATGCGAGACAGAGAGGCGAAGCCAGTGGTGGGTCATCCCATCGGTAGCATCACCAAATTCTCATTTTTGTTCCAATATTTTACAATGCTTTGAACATTATTGAGTTGCATTGTAATCCCTTCAAATTCTTAAAAAATACATTGCAACCTGCTAAATGTAGAGGAATGTCCAAAATGAATTTCTGTTGGAACACATATTAGCGGCATTGTGAGGTATTTTGGTCAATTGTGGAGAATTACATAAGATTATCAAAACTTCTCACTTTGATCAAAAGTCGCAAGGTATGACAACGAAAATGAGGTTTTGTAGATGAGAGCCGGAGTATATTGGCGAGGGTACACCGCCTATGTACCTACGGTTACGTGAGAAAATAATGGAGAAGAATGATTCTGGCTGCAGCCGGAATCATATTTCGCAGTAGAGGTCTAGAGAATAGGAACCAAATATCCCACCACGAAAAGTTTAAGTTTGAAAACCTAATTACAAGTCCTCATAAGCATACATATGGTACGATGACAGTGCTATCAGAAGGGTCCACCGTGAGTGATAATTTCTATATTTCTTTCTTATCCGTCGAATTCCAGGGCCACTGAATACTGTGTCCAAGGGAGCTCGGGAAGGCGGAAATAATGAATCGATCTGCGTTCGGGTTCGAGATCTAGTACACCACGTTGCTTAAGGTAAGCTCACCGGTAGATCCCTCATCCTTATAAGTTTCGGAAACACCCTTTTCCACATCCGAATTACTCCCTGCACCCTTCATTAACCCGAAGGAGAGGCTCTTGCAGTCCTTGGCTGTTGACGTTTGGGCGGTTTCCTTCTTCTTCTTCTCCATCCGAACGCACAGCTTTAGCTGCGCCTCTCGCGTCGCGGGCAAGTGTCCTCCAACGAAAATGGTTCCCGACTCCTCCGACTTGGAGAGAACATATGCTGGTAAATTCGCCATGCCGACCTTGGTGAACACTCGAATCGGCACATCCTCCTCTGTATCCCTCTCCACAAACTTGCCACTGCTGTTCAATGCGGCTCGCTTCTTAGGCTTTTGTTTCTTTTGTGCCTTTTGTTTTGGCTTCTCGTCGTCCTCATCGTGATCCTCGTCGGGTGCTTGAAGCAGGATACCGGTGATGCCCGTGCCGTGCACCGCCAAAAGTGCAATAAGATCTGGATGAGCTCCATCGATAACAACGACCTTTGTGTATACTTTACTCCTCAAGTCAACCAGGCTACCCGAGATGAGCCTGTGGCCCCTGTGTTCCCCATCTGCGGCGGAAGGAACGTCCCACTGCGGAACCAGCTGCCTTTCACCCCACTCCTTCAATGACTTGAATCGTGGATCCTGTTCTCCCAACGCGTGGGATGGGTCAACCCCCCACTGCTCGTCTGGGAGAAATGCCCATCCTTCTCGTAATACGTAGACAGTGCTTGCTACCAACTCGATGAGGACGACAACCACGAATGCGAGATAAAGTAGGACAGAGCCGGGGGCTATGAAACGCTGCTCTCCGGTTTGTCGGATAGCGACGAAGGGAATGCCGATGTGTGTCATGATGGTGGCGAGGATATACATCCAGTTGCGTAACCCGACCATGTCTTCGTGTCGATACAAGCCTTCGCGGTCTCGGCGGAGAATGTGTTGAATGCGAGTGGTTTTGGGCGCAAGAATGGAAAGGACAGGGATATGGATATCCTCGGCGTCTGAGGTATCATCATCTGCAGGGGATTGCTCGACAATGACTGGGAATGCGGTTGCGATTGGTTCTAAGCGCTCGTTGCCGGCAAGGGGAGATATTGGCTTTCCCCACCAACGGTATCCACCGATACGCGTCTTCAAATGCTTGATTACACTCCCATATTCTTCCCTCTTCTCTGTCAGATTGACATTGCAAACGGCGGCAAGGCTAGCCGCGTTATAATAACCTTGGTTGAGCTCCAACAACCATGCGAGGTCTGCCCAACCATCTTTCCCGGGAAGATCCTCCAACCGAGCCCGACGGGGTAAAAGTCCGTTGAGGACCTTTCCAAGATATCGATGGGTCATATAATTTCCTGCTTCGTCTCGCCTGACGGCTTCCACTACAAGAGCGTGAATCACCGACTGCCATGAACCAGATGCGGCATTGGTGGCATGTTGTAGGACCGTGGATAGATGGTATTGCTTTCCCTGAGCGGCCTCCAACTGCATTTGTCCTTTGAAGTTACGGGCATCCCACTCTATGAGATGTTCGGTGGATTTCTCATCGACGCATCGAGTCATCGTCACCACACGTTGGGCGTGRAGGATTTCCGCAATGGTGAATACTCGTTTTCCCCAAGGGCAATCCAGTTTCGTGTGTTTGCATCCAAAGAGATGGCAGAACACGATCACTATTTTTGCGTTTCGGAAAATATCGGCGAGCTGTCCGACTTCAATCAACCGCTCCCTCTCAATTTCCACCTCGTCCGTGAGCGAATTGGATGCCAAGCAAAATTCATCAAGCCAGATATACTCCTGGGAATCGGGTATACCCTCGCGTACACGGGCCCTCGCGTATTCGTACAACACGCGCCGAGAAATCCGCTTGCGATCGCGTAGGCTCCAGTGGCGGTTCTCGTTTGGTTTTGGGTCTTTGGGTTGCAACCCAGCGTCCTTGAATAGATCGAACGCGCTCGCCATGGAATAGCTGATAGCCATGTATCCGGCCTCCATCACCTCCGATGTCACGGCGACTTGCTTGAAAACAGGTTTTTGCGCTCCTCGAAATGTCACTTTGAGCATCCATTTCGGATAATGGCCCATGGTTCCAAAAGCGCCCGGCTGGCCATCGCCAGGAGATTTGTAGAGCATGGCATTGGGAGTGCAAACAGGTTCCTCTATGTGGTGCGCATGGAACGCGATAACAGTGCTCACAGGTGATAGTCGTATGATGGCATAGATAGGGGAGAAGATGACGAGGATGAGGATGCGAAGTATGTTAAGTGGGACATGCCAGAAGTCTTCGCGGTACTTTGCATACCAACCACACCCCTCCACTCCTTTATCTTCTTTGAACAGTCGTCGAAATTTAGCATTGTTCCAGAGGACATAGAGAGAGCGGCGAAGCTTCGGGAACAAGAAGAAAGGTGGTTGCTTTGTCTTCTTCCTTGGCATCTTGTTGACCACTGAGGGGGAATTTGCGTCGGAGTAGGGAGACGGCGTAAAGCCAGCGGGTTTTACCCCCCTAGCGCGCGTCTGTGCCTCACATCTGCCACGCCATCAGGGTTATTGTGAACGGGGTTCTGACGCCGTTTCTGCAACTTAGTCCCTATGTTATTTGGCGCTTAATATGACACGATCGGTTTCAGCCCAAGTTGATGAATAAGCGCCTAGAACATGCCGCTCCTCTATGAGCACCTTGCGCTCCCTGACATCCAGCGGACAGGCTGACCGCCCCCGCCAGGTAATTGCATAGGCCCCGACCCGTCCCAAAGAGGGTTACATGGTACACATTACCTGTATCCTTAATCTGACACACGGGACCCCGTGCCTTCAATTGAAAAACGTACCGCCCGAAAAGGCCAATGGTTTCAAGTCAATTGGCGCCCAGGAACAATTAGCTTGTAACGATGAACAGTGAGCACCTTTCCTGGGTGTCTGTGTGACGCGGAGAATCCCTCCACAGCTGATTCATTGTGGTATGTGATCGGTCTTTGTGCCCGGCAGGTGGTCACTTATTGACTAAAGGCTTTAGTGCCATGTTTGGGTCGTCGGTTCTCCAATATTTAGAAGGGCGGAATACCCATGGGAGAGTCCCCAGAAGTAACTGGCGGTGGAATTTAGCCAGACTCTTTCAATGAGCACTATCAATGGATCGTCAACACTCATTGAAGCTCGCTGCCTGCAGTTACATGGTCTGCAAAGGGTCTTTTGTTTAATTCCACTGGGACTTCACAGGCGTACCTAATTCACGTGGTTGCTCGCTCGGGGATGCATTGTTGGCATAGGACAAAAAAAAGACTTTGTGACTCGATGTATCCCTAAGTTAGTCCGATCATGCTTGCGCATTGATAGAGCCCTGGATGTTGTGAAGGGCAAAGAGGCTCTTATCCAGCTCGTGGGGTAAGGGTAGTGAAAGGAGTAGGTTAGCGAATAAACTCGATCCCAAGGCACTGTCTAATTCTGAATATCTCATGTTTCCCCTTGTGAATAATAATGCCCAGCACGGAGTAATGTCGGGGAGGGGAAGTAGCGTGGGAGCGGGAAATGATAGGCATGTGGGTCCTCGGTTACGCGGTCTTGCATGACGGGCCGGCTCGGTCCGTTTGGGAGGCCCGCCGCCAGCCAAGCGTTTTCAGCGACGCGATCTCCCAACTGTAAATAAATCCAGCGTAATTAAAATTAATGTGTGGGACAGGAGGCATTTCTTTCAGAGCAAGCAGCGTATAACGACTCGGAATCTAATTTAGAGGCTGCTATATGTGTGTTTATGTCCTCCTCAGATCTCTGTATGTTTGTTGAGCCGTAGCATAACGATCTGGGGACCTCTCGATCTGTCAGGGGTGCAATTCCTGCAGTTCCATAGTGAGCACTATATTTAGTTCCGTCCCCCGATTGGAGATACACGATACAGCCAAGACAGTGGTCTAGTTGTGGTCCCAGTGTACCAGATTTTGCCATAAATCGTAGGGGATATAAGAACCAGTAGCAATGTGAGTGTCGTTTTGCCACTTCCAAGCTCCAAGGCCCTGATTTGATCCAAATTAACTGAAGATCGAGGACTCAGGACACTGCCGTTTATCGTGGGAAGGGGATAAGAGGCTAATAGCTTTTCAGATGGTGTGTCACGCCCTTCCTTTCAGCCCACGGCGGCCACAGCCCTATAATTATGGGTATAGGAGCTCCAGTGCCGATAACATCCTAGTATGCCAATGTTGCGAAGTGATCTATTTCGGCAACATTACCTGCTGCTTGCACGTGTTTGAAAGAAAGGAGTAGAATCAGTATCTTATTCAATGATGACCSTAGGTCCTCCTATGTAAAATCGAACGCCCATCTCACCACCACGTCGTACTCCTGCATGGGGAACCGAACTCAACTGGAGGAGCGAACTTGTGGCAGAGTTCAAGTTCCAAAAGGGTATGTGATAAGCAAGTACAATATTTTGTGTCACCAACTTCCCCCCCGGCACAGGGAGGAGAGACCAAGCGCAACTTGTCCAGCGTGATGGGCGAACATAACCCAAGGACACTGATCTATGCAACTATCTCTGAATACATTTGACTGACTCAGAGCAGCTATCTCAGAGGATGAGGCATGTAAATGATGATTATGGGCTTGAACTACGAGCTTCTGCTGCCTGCTATCCACACCTGTCTCTGATCCATCAGTCACGACAGAACACATCTGTTTGATTAACTCTTGGCGTCATGTTTCTTCTTAAGCTTCACAGGGTTGTCGAATCGATGAGTGCATTTATTTATRGCCAAGTGATACATCGATGAACATGGGCTCCCGGGGTTGTAGGCCAGCYTTCCCCACTTGTCATTGGAGAACGTCCAACCCCTGGGTATCAATCCGTGTTCATCAAGGGGATTGGAATTCCGGACAGGGCGGCCCGCAGTGGAATCCGGGGCTCGTGACCTCGGCACCACCGTGTCTCCCCACTTGGCTTCTAAATGCCCCGCCAGAACCGCGCGTTCTGGTGATGGGGCATGGCGTAACACATGGGAACATTTCATAATTGGAAGCGCCTAGGGATATACTTATACTTCAAGTGGGCTGTTAGTGCCGACCCTCCTGCCACTTGCTCCAGAGAACCTACCCTCCCACTGAGCGGTCCCAGGTCACTTCTGCACGATGAGCTCGTCACTATTCCAGAATATACGGGTCTACTGTGAGTTTGGATTTGTGATTGTCGCGGTCTCCGTTTGGCTTAGTCGGTCCTAGGGCTGGCGTTTGTGGTATATTGGGGCATTGTCCTGTTTGGTTATGACACGTACGTTCATTCAGCGACTACAGGTCGGGATTACCTCATATCAACTTTTCCGCGCTTAGTGGTATTGGGTATGTCTCTGCTCAAAAGATACCTAGTGCTCTGCTGATCCGTCCCAGAGGTGGCGTCGTAAACAACAAGTTCTTCCAGGAGCATTTCGGCATAGCCGGGAACCAAAAGAAGATAGACGCTGTATCGTCAAATGTAGTCTCTGTCTTACAGGCTGGCGCTTTCTTTGGAGCATTGGGAAGCGCACCAATCTCTGGTGAGTAAATGCATGTATTGCCAAATACCCAGCGGATCCAACTCGTAACAGCAAAGATTGGCCGTAGGTGGACAATGCAAGCCTTTACTATCATTTTCTCTGTCGGAGCGGTTTGTCGAATCCCTTGCCTTAACAGCTCTTTGCGGACTGACGATCTGTTCCAAAAGATCCTTCAAACTATTGCTCAGGGGTCCAATGGTTTGGCCCTCATTTATTCAGGTCGTGTGATCGCTGGCCTTGGAATAGGAGGCATCTCCGCTGTGGCACCAGCATTTGTGTCCGAATGCTCGCCAAAAGAGGTTCGAGGGCGTATCACTGGGTGTTTCCAAATAATGGTGGGTACTCGCAGTACGTCAAACGGACGGCCGGTAGAAATCAAGTYTCATCTAGGTTGCTGCTGGTGTTATGATCTCATACTTCGTCAATTGTGAGTCACTTAGATATAACCATGGAGCTGTGCTGATGACCTCTTAGTCGGCGTCGGTATCCATATCGTCAATAGTGTGAACGTTTGGCGAATCCCCTTCGCAATCCAGTTGGTTCCTGCCGGRATTATGGCTCTGGGGATTTTAACAATCAGAGTATGACAATTCTCACGCTTGTAGTGCGGGCTTCTCTGATGGACATGTTGATTAGGAATCGCCTAGATGGCTCGCCTCCGTGGGACGCCATCAAGAGGCCATTGAAAACCTCGCGTATTTACGAAAGGATTCGGTACACTCGCAAACCGTTGTTCACGAAATGGCCGAAATCGAAGCTGCCATCTTGGAGGAGCGCGAGGCCCGTAAAGGATTGGGACTCAGGGAAGCTTTCTTCGGGAAAGGCAACTTTGTTCGCTTCTTCATCGCGTTCTTCATATTCCTTCTGCAACAGTGGGCTGGCCAGAACTCGGTCAAGTRTGTCTTCCATGTCGCCTTAATTTATTTAATAATAATCGCTTTCCATTCTAACAGTTACTACGCTCCGCAAATTTTCACGGCGGTATGTGTGTCCAGGACTCAAAGTTATATGGTTTTCACGAATTTCTAGATCGGCTATACAGGAACGAAGAACTCCCTCCTTGCGAGCGGTATTTATGGTACGTGTACTTTAGGGCGTGAAATACTTGTAACTTAAGTTTTCATCTCTAGGGGTCGTAAAATTTATATCCACTTCAATCTTCATTTTCTTCTTTGTCGAAAGTTTGGGCAGGAAAAAGTCTCTCTTCATCTCTGCCATAGGAATGGGCACCCTCTTCTACATCATTGGGGCCATTCTCAAGACCCATCCACCACCACCCGCCGTAGATGGGGTGCCTCCGCCGTCACCCCCACCTGCATCTCAAGCCATGGCCGCCATGTTATATATCTATGTTTGCTTCTACTCCATGGGATGGGGTAAGACGTCCTCAGATCATGATGRTTATTTGCTCATACAAAAGCGACAGGTCCCTTACCTTGGGTGTATGTTGCTGACATCTTCCCGACCAGAACTCGGCATTACGGTCTGGCAGTTGCAAGCGCGTCACAATGGCTATGGAGTAAGTCTATATGAGGCGATACCAACTCACGTATCTCACTAACACTGCGGCATTTCCTTAGATTTCGTCGTTTCAAAGGTGACGCCTCAGATGAAGACCGACCTCGGGTGGAAGCTCTTCATCATGTTTGCTACTGTCAACGTTGGTGCTATGGGCCTATTTTCTCTGTAAGCAATGGATTTCTCCGATWTAGCCGTCYGTTGACAAGTTCCCATACAGGTTGATYCCCGAGACGAAGGGACGTAGCTTGGAGGAGATGGAYGTCATCTTCGGAGCTGTCTCTGCCGAAGCACGTCAAGCCTACATTCTTAAGAGCGAACAAGGTAAACRCATGATGTTTCTCCCAYTTTCAAGGAGKTTAACCAAAGTTACTACCGCAGCGCTCGAGCACACCGATGATAAACGCTCCCATTCGGACCACTCTGACTCTGTGGATAAGAAGGTTTGATCGCGGAAATATCACGATAAATAATTCATGACAATTCTATCTGAGCTATTTTTTCCTAAACGACATAAATATGCCATACACTAAGCGGTTATTTCAATTGTCTCACCATCACGAGTGCCCCACATGACGATATTTTTTTCGTCCACAAGCTGACACTTGTTGCTGATTCGGTCTCGTAGGCCAAGCTCGTTGCTGACCGACGAACACAGCTAACATTGTGTTTGAGAGGATCTTTGCGTTGTGCTATCTTTGGACAATGCTCCATTGGGTGATCGAAGATCGAGGTGTGCGTTGGTGATCAAGAGGATGTCTGAGGGGCTCAGACTAAAGATTAACTTGGTACGAGTCGATAACTTTAGGTCTAGTCTCAGAGGAAATGATCCCTGATTACCAAAAYGCGGCACATGTAGCGGCGTCCCCATCCCATACGGGTCRCATCACCATCACCGGAGGACTGGATGCCGATCATGCTTTCACAAAGAAATAATACCCACGAGACATCATGGGGCTGGGCACCACTCGAGACTGCTGAATTGACTGGTGTGGGGGGACTGAGGATTACCCTCCTTCAGCAAGTGGGCAACTATGCTATACTGAAGAGCTGCCCCGCTGATTCACACCCCCACTGCTCAGCCTTTTCTTCTGGCTCACGAGTTGTCAGTTGCCACCGTCAGAACAAGTCAGCCTCGTTTCTGAGTTTAGAAGTGGTCGGCTATCTTTTCCCAGAAGCCGTTTCCTGATGTTATTCGCTGCTGCGTCCCGCTTCCGTCGTCATAAAACACACTATCTGATYCTGGGAATGGGCTAACCTTACGCGTCAGCCGGTAACCGAGTCTTGATTATTAATTACTACGCACACAAGGGAGAAAGGGCAACTTGGACAACGCTAAGCCTTGTCCACTCCTATCGGTTGTGGGCGTGCGTCAGTTTGATATTGCTTATGGAGTTGTGCATACGCAGTGGAGACCGTTTACCCCTCTGATTAGCAACGGTTGTTGGACGTGGATGCATGACACCTCAGTTGGGGGTGCTTGGGTGATGAGGATCGCGTGCATCGTCCTCCAGCTTAACCCGGCGGAGTATATCACCTCMGGTCTAGGAGAGAACCGTGATCCGAATAATATATCGTGAATGTTTCRGTGACGACGAATGTTTTATCACCACGTCCCGGTGTCATCTGGCCATTGAGCTGCATCATTACCCTGAGATACCTGTGTCACCTGCAGGAGCTGAGTTGCGACTCTCTCGGTCCACTGAGTATTTGCCCTATATTGGTGATACTACCAGCATCAGCATCACTTGTTTGAGATGAAACGACAGGAAATGTCTTGATTATACCCTCTGGTCCCACCCAACAACTAAAACGAGCCGCCGACGCTAGCTGGAGAACACCAAGTCGACCGAGCATCCTTAGCTCGATTGGGCCATGTGCCTTATTATGTAAGCAGTGCTTGGGCCGATTAATTTTATCTGTATTTTCTTTGTCGTTGCTGTGGCAACATTATCCTGAGGTACAACAATGCAGAACAACTTCACTCCACAGTAGTGGTGTTGTATTATGGCAAAATATTTTTTTATTTTGTTCATTAGGCGAGGCCCTAAATCCGAGCAAAATTTAGCATTCGACTTGACCACTTTAAGTGGGTGGGATTCAAYGGACGGCTACAAGCTGGGACCTTTTCGGATCTCTATGCTGAACGGAGATATTGCAGYTCTAGCTGCARCAAACATCATCTTCGATTGTCGGGTGACAATAGCGACGGGTGTGGTTGTGCTATTTCCGAAGCGGCTCTGGATGCTGATGGTCATATGGATAGCGTCACAAAGAAATTCCCATTCAGAACAAGAATCAAAGGCGGCATGTGGCTACGCTCAAGAACAGTATTTAACGGCTCTTGTTCATTTGCATTCTTCAGCAGGTTCCACTCAATCYATCCATCCATTTCTTTCTTACACCTTTCAATCCTCTTTGAGCCAGGTGCTCCTATAATCCTCGATCCTTTCATTAATYAATCTAAGCGGCTCGGTCCCACTTCTCGCCTAAACAAAATGGTCAAAGTCAATATCAGCGCACTCTTCGTCCTTTCTGCTCTCKCTTTCACATCGGCTGTGCCTCTGCTTCAAAAGCGCATTGCGCAAAACACCATAGATGCCAAGACTGCTTGGGAGCAAGCTTGTGTAAGTTTTGATGTTCTGATCCGAGGACCCTGACCAATTAAGATTGATCATGAAATAAAGATTAAAGCCGGCGGTGCCTCCCAGTGCAATCCAATTGCCATCAACGCTGCAGCAACCCTTTTGCGGGGCGCCGGCGACTGCGACCAGCAGAACGCCGGCGACCAGATGATCGACCTGGCCAAACAGCTTGGAAATGACCCCGAGATGATCAGGCTTGCACAGATCTTTGTCCAGCAGCCTCGTAACGCTGTAAGTTTCCCGCATTCATTATTAGAAATCAAATCTCTGAACTCTAGTGATAACGCACGTAGCCTGACAGCCTCCAGGTCCCTTACTGCCAACAGGCCCCGAAAAACGCTGAGCTCAACGGCCTCTTCCATTGTCAATTTGCTGGCTCCAAGTTCCCTGACTTTAGCGGTGATCAAACTGGGAATGTCCCGCTTGGCGTTAATGCTGTGAACCCGGCAGGCTCGTGCCCCGCTAAACCTGATGGGCCCGTACCGGATGGTGTGCAGTTGAACACCCTTGTTCAAAACCCTAGGGCAGGAGGGGCAGGAGGGGCAGCGCCCACCCCATCCCCGAACACTGGGAATAACGGTGGAAGCGGAGCTGCTGCTGGCAATAGTGCACCCGCCCCAGCCCCTGCGGCACCTGCAACTCAGGCACCTGCCGCTGGAGGTTCCAAGCCGTTCACCCGCCGTATGTCTTCCTCCTCCCATTTATGCCAGGAAATTGACGGTGAAAATTCGTAGAAAATGGCATCGACGCTAAGGCTTTGAACGCCAAATTCGCTACTTTGAATGCCAACTCTCCGTGCAATGCAGGCGAGAATGCTTGTGTTGGTGATGCCTTTGCGCAGTGTGTTGGTGGCAGATTTGCGCTCACCAACTGTGCTGGTGGCACGATCTGTGCTGCACTCCCGCTAGTGAACTCTGCTGGAACTGTGAGCTCTTTTCCCTTTCCTCTTTATTGGATGCTAATGAAATGTATAACTTAGTCGATTACTTGTACTACTGCTGCGGAACGTGATGCGCGTATTGCTGCTACCGGTGCATGAGTGAAAGCAACCTTCCCGGCTGTGTCCCAAAGGAGGGTTCATTGTTGCTCTTTTTTATACCACTTTGTTTTAATGGCTGATCGGATAAGAGAGGATAGGATTGGATACATATATTTATAAAAACCTGCCACGTTCACATAGGATAGGTGTAGTTAATGGATGCAATGGAACGGATGTGATCATGATTTTTGATAAAGCAATAGTCGAGAGCCCAATGGCCATTCCGCTAGAGATAATCCCACGGGTGCCTCCTTCCTCTAACCAACATCATATCCTCGCGCATCCGCTATACGTCCTTCGCAGTTGCCTCTCCCTCCGAGTACTTTGATACCAAGTTACTGGTACCGGTTGCCAGATACTCGTGCGATCATGATCACTGGTCAGGATGGGTCTGGCTAGGAGGGAGGGTGAGTTGATATGGGTGATGAAGATTCTCAAAAATGTGAAAAAGGAGCGATTCAGAATCTACCCACAGTATCTTTGTGYGCACACTTCTGATGAACAGCTTGTGTACCTTAAGGGGCTGGGACGTTGAATGTTGAGTGTTGAACTCGCTTGAGTCATTGTAGCATAGGCTGTCTGATGGTTCATGTCCATATTATCGCCGGAACCCCTTATCTAACGGAAGTAGCCATTTACATGGAATACAAATTCTGCGAAAACTAATGAAGGGGGGGGG
>JAECYV010000035.1:274227-294031 GCA_023014305.1 Lepiota subincarnata
GAACACCGGCACACGGAATATGAAATACTTGTGTGTGTCGGTGTGTGTGCGAACTGAGTCTGCTTTTGTTGAGGGAAACCGGAAAAGGGAATGCCGGAGTCGCTACGCCTCGCCAACACTCCCCCAGGCGTCGCGACTACTAGATGTTTTGATATTTTAGTCCTCCTCGGTTTCCTTGTTTGTCCCTTGTCCTTCCATCAGCCCTAGGCTCGTGACATGTCGCCTAGTCGCGTCTCGTGGGAGGGCCTTAGTGAGGATGTCGGCAATGTTGTCCTCGCCAGGGATATGCGTTGGCCGGAACTCCCCCTCGTCCACCTTCTCCTTCACGAAATGGTACCGGACCGATATGTGTTTCGTCCGCTTGTGGCCTCGGTAAGTTTTCGTAAGATCAATCRCGCCGTTGTTGTCAATGTTGATAACAATRGGGCGCTCCTGTGGCAGTGCGATCTCATCAAAGAAATCCGAGAGCCACATTGCTTGTTGAACCGCACGTGAGACGGCCATATACTCGGCTTCGGTGGTTGACGTGGCCACTGATTCTTGTCGCTTGGTCATCCACGATACGGGTCCTCCCCCTACGAAAAATACGTGCCCTTCAGTTGATCGCCTCGTATCCTTGTCACCGGCGAAATCAGAGTCGACATATCCAATCGGTTGCAGGCTGGCTCCTCGATGGTAGGTTATTGCATAATCCAAAGTCCCCTTCACATATGCGAGGGTGTGCTTCATCGCCTCCCAATGTGCCCTCCCCGGATTCTGTGCATATCGAGACAGGAGGTTGACCGTATATGATAGGTCAGGTCGTGTTCCCACTTGGAGCCACATCAGGGATCCTAGTGCCTCTCGGTATGGTATGTTTCTCATCTCCTCAAATTCTTCCTCAGTTGATGGGCAGTCGTCCTTCGATAGCGCGATCCCCACTGGTAGTGGGACTGATTTGGCCTTGCACCCTGACATCCCAAATTTCTCCAATACCCTCTCTGCGTACGCCCGTTGAGATAATCTGGTCCCGCCACTGGTTTCCTCTATTTTTATCCCAAGCATGTGGTCCACCGACTCCATGACCTTCACCTCATATTCCTCCCCCAGCTCTCGTTTCACCGTCTCTGCCTCTTCCTTAGACGTCGAAATTCCCATGGTGTCATCCGTGTATGTTACGCTGATAGTATGTTGTCCATTGTCCCTCTTCCTCGATCGGACCGTTGGTTCGGCACGAGACTGGTGATATCCAAGTGATCTGTAAGTGTTGCCAAGTGTTTTAAACCAGTCGTGTGCTCCCTGCATCGTACCATATAGGGTTTTATTGAGTCGCCACACCTTATCACCTCCCCCCTCCATAAAACCCGCCGGCTGTTCCATGTAGACGTCAAAACCAATTTYRCTATTCAGATAAGCCGCCACAAAATCCAGTTGCCATAACACCAGGTTGCGAGAGGCCGATATYGCAATAATGAGCCGGAAGGACTCTAACCGAGCTGTAGCTGCGTAAGTGTCTTCAAAATCAACCCCCTGAACCTGTGTGAAGCCCTTTGCGACAATCCGAGCTTTCCTCTTCATCAAACGTCCATCACCATCGAATTTTGGGGCAAAAACCCATTTGGAAGCAACCAYGTTCCGACCCATTGGTCGGTCRACCAAGGTGTATACTTCGYGAGCCTTCATCACCCCTAACTCATCCAWCATAGGACCCATCCACACCTCCGGTTCTTCCATCGCCTCACGAAAAGTCTGAGGCACCTTGATGCCCCCCATAAAGACTGCGAAAGCGCCCGGTATCCCGCCTTCATGGGCTAAGTACTCCTGAGATTCAATCATACGCCTCGACGGTTGTGTCCTGCGAAGTGAGCGGCGTGGAGCCGAGGGTACCTCGTGAGCCACTCCCCCAGCCTCAACATCCCCTGTTGTCAATCGCGTAACCTCCTCTTCAGAAGACATGTCGCCATCAGGTGCAGAGTTCAATGTACGTGTGCCATTATTAGCCCCAACGATGTTCTGTTCTTTGACTCCATCACCAGGGGTGGCGGTGGGTATGACTCCCCCAGGTGCCCGTCCATTCAGCAACTCCGTCGGTAAAGGATCCTCATCCTCCCCCCACTCCATACGTTTAGGGGCTTGTGTAAAGTTTGTCGAGCCCTCGTCAAAAGTGATGTTCCGCCCACTATATACAGAGCCTGAAGCACGGTCAAGTAATTTGTAGCTCCCCCRTCCAAAGTATCCAATCAACACCAGCCGGGTTGCCCTAGGGGCGAGTTTTGAGTTATTCAGTTCAACAGGGATGTTCGTATATGCGGTGGCACCAAATGGCCGGAGGTGGGTGACGTCTTGCCGTTTCCCAAACCAGAGCTCAGCAGGGACAATATCAGGGTGCCGCCTGGAGGGAATAAGGTTTCGAACGTAAACAGTAGTGCGAACAGCTTCAGGCCAGTATTTTGCAGGTAGCCCAGACTCAACAAGCATGGATCTTGCTGAGTCCAGAATGGTGCGCATGCTCYGTTCAGCTGYGCCRTTCTGCTGGTGYGCGTATGYGGTGGTGAATTCCATCCTTATCCCGACGCTTCGGGTGTAGTCCTCCCACAGTTTGTTGTTCCACTCACGTCCCCGATCACATCGCACCACCTTTAGTTTACGYCCTGTCTGCCTCTCTGCCTCTATGTGGAAAGACCTGAARATATTCAATGTGCTCTCCGCTGACTTCTCRGTTAGGAACTCAACYGTACGGAATGAGGATGCACCATCCATCAAAAGCATGAAATAATGGGAACCTCCTGCGGACCTGGTCGGAGACGGTCCCCACAAGTCGATATGTATGCGCTCTAGTAACTCCGACTCGTGTGTGACTTCTTCATCATAAGGCTTTGCATGTGATTTGCCAAAAATACAGTCTTCACAGGTACCGTCCATCTCGAGCTGGCCAAGTATGACCAAACCATCAACGAGCTTCTTCTGTGCTATGTTCCGCAGGGAACTGACTCCGACATGGCCCATCCGTCTGTGCCATACATCAAAGCTGGCAGGCTTATTCCTCGTCCTCGTCACCAAAGCCTGTGGGGGCTCAACTACATCCACGGTGTACAGTCCACCCCTCAACTCTCCCCRTACCGCAAGCCTCCCATCCGCAAAATAGAGCTCRACGCTCTCAGATCCAAAAGTAGCAAATAGTCCACGTGCACAGATTTGTGGGATCGAGATTAGATTGGAGCGTAAAGTGGGCGTGTGTAATACGTTGTGCAACGTGAGGTCAATCAACCTCCCCTCAGCAGTAACAATCATTCTAACCGTTCCACTCCCCACAACAGGAAAACTGGCATCCTTATCAGCGGCACCTCCAAGATATGGGTGTTCAAACTCGTTGTACTCGACGAAGTCCTCCCGCTGGACAAAACAATGGTCCGTTGCCCCTGAGTCAATCACAGTAGTGACCNAAATTCTGCGAAAACTAATGAAGGGGGGGGGAAATGAAACTCAAGAAATGCATCACTGCTAGGAGTCCAAGCAAGCCAACCTATAACGTCTCTATTGACCTGAGACAAACTGTATCACGAATAGCAAATCACTGCCCCGCCAATAACGAGGGCGTTGCAGGCGGCAATGTGTGCAGTGTGCCAAAGACCAATATATACTGGTCTAGTAGCTTTACGGGTTGTACTGAGTGTTCTTGCAGGAATGTGGTCACCTCCCTTGTTCCTTATATTATTACCGTGTCAATGTGGTGCGCGAGTCAGTCAACCGCGTGGTGTATTACTTACTGTGGACTATGAGGCACATATTGCTGTTACAAGTACATAGCGAGAATACCCCTTCCTTTTCCAATGAAGCAATATTTCTTTTAGTGTGACTTTGTTTTGATTTGCCCGCGATCGTATGATGGTAGGAGTCGTGGTTCCGCTACCCTATGTCTAGTGCCGGGTGCGGCGTTCTGTGGTGAACACACTTCTTCCCTTGGAATAAAAATCATTGTTGAATGCGCCTTCGCTGCTGTGTCGTTATGATGTTGCCCYTTGGGGGGCGTCCCCTCCAGGTCAACAGCCCGGTCATCAGATGGCCCAGCATAAGTTGTTCGGCCGAAAAACACTTGGAGACCACTTCTGTTTCGTCGAGTCATGGATGTATACCGTAAGATACTCTATACCTTTCGGCACAGTCCACTGAGCCGAAGCGCAACTCTGATAAGGAGCTTCTCAACCAAGGGACAATATACACACCAGGAACACTTGTTTGAGGTAGGACGGCGGAATGATGACTTGTTCATCTGTTCTCATTCCGTTCCACATGAACGAGGCCCAAGTTAAACAAGGTCGGAGAGACTCTCTCCCAGTGGTGCTGACTTGGCGGCACTCGATGATCAATGTGGAGTAGGTACATCACGTAAACATGCTTGGGCCGTTCAATATTCTGCATCATCGCTATGACGACAGCAGTTTATCACCACTTCCCTGAGCACAAAGATTGCCAGTCGATCTTTACAACAGCGCTAGTATTGGTAGACGTACTCAGCGCTACGCTCGATATGCGAACCGCTGAGGTTTGTTTGTTTACCAGGGTCCTTTTTATATAAAGATGGAACTGTATAGTTATGATGAAACTGAACACCGGCACACGGAATATGAAATACTTGTGTGTGTCGGTGTGTGTGCGAACTGAGTCTGCTTTTGTTGAGGGAAACCGGAAAAGGGAATGCCGGAGTCGCTACGCCTCGCCAACAGCTAGGTTTCAGTCCAAAGAGCTCTTCATATCCAGACACCAGCTAAGCGTGTMTTTTCAGCTCAGCCAGCCCTGGGCCAATCGGATCTTTGCAGCGGCAGATGTAGACCTCACGCCATCATTCATCTTCGATTGGATGGCAACAGCAACAGGTCCTATTCTTGAAGTGGCTCTCAGTGGTGACCGGTCATATGAATAGCATCATAAAGAATTTCCCATTCAGAACAAGAATCAATGTCGGGACGACATGCGAGAACACTGAAGAACACTATTTTAACGGCTCAGGTTCTTCTCCCTTCTTCCCACCCTAACTTCTCTCCTTTCCCTCTTGCGCGCGCRCCTTCCAAGTTCTCTTTGAGCCGGGCGCTCCCGCAGTCTTTCATCTTTCCATTCATTTAAACGTTTCAAGCTCGGTCTCCGGCTAACTTTCCCCCCTGTAAACGAAATGGTCCAAGTCAACCTCAACGCACTCTTTGTTCTCTCCGTTCTTTCTTTCACCTCGGCTGCCCCTCTGCTCCAAGTGCGGATTGCGCAAAATACTGTCGACGCCAAGACAGCTTGGGAACAAGCTTGCGTAAGTTCACAATTGATAGTGCAAGCGCATTCATTAATGTGAAATTAAATAGGATCAAGCCGGCGGAAGTCTTCAGTGTAATCCCATCGCCGTAAACGCTGCAGCAACGCTATTGCGGGGTGCTGGGGACTGCGACCAACAGGATGCTGCAGACCAGATGATCGACCTGGCCAAACAGCTCGGAAATGATCCTGAGATGATCAGGCTTGCGCAGCTCTTCGTCCAACAGCCTCGCAATGCTGTTAGTTCCCCGCACTCTATTTTTATAAAATAAATCCACTAATGATGAAGCACACAGCCCGACAGCCTCCAAGTGCCTTACTGCCAACAGGCCCCGAAAAACGCTGAACTCAACGGCCTCTTCCATTGTCAATTCGCTGGCTCCAAGTTCCCTAATTTTAGCGGTGACCAAACTGGGAATATCCCGCTTGGTGTTAATGCTGTGAACCCGGCAGGCTCATGTCSTGCTAATCCTGATGGACCCGTTCCAGATGGTGCACAGCTGAACGTACTCGTCCAGGATCCTTTTTCCGGAGGAGGATCCCCACAACCGGGAGATGGCGATTCAGATGGAGATGTCAGTGGGAATGATGATTCACAGCCCGATTGCGTGGATCCTGATGCTCCTAATACTGACACTCAACCTCCCGCCTCCGGGGATGATACATCCGACTTTACTCGCCGTACGTCCTCAACCCGAGCCAAATAAAGCAGAATATTGACAATGAGTGACGATTTAGAAAATGGCATCGATGCCAAGGCGCTCAACGATAAATTTGCTACCCTTACCGCCAACTCTCCATGCAGCGAGGGCGAAGACGCATGCGTAGGCGATGCTTTTGCGCAGTGTGTCGGTGAACGATTTGTGATAACTAAATGTGGAGTCGAGACGGTGTGTGCTGCGCTCCCACTTGTGAACTCTGCAGGAACTGTGAGTGTCTCTACTCTTTGTGAGTCGTAAGCTAACTTGGCGTGCTGCCCGAATCAGTCGATCACTTGTACGACTCCAGCAGACCGCGATGCACGGATCGCTGCGACCGGAGCATGAATTTATTGATATATCCGTTTCTCCTTCTCACTCTGACTGCGTCATGATGAAAGATTTCTCATTGCACTTGTTTTATTATTGTGATATTTCTCAACATACCCGCAATTGGCCGGATAGGATAGGATGACCTGTATTTATAAAAGTTTACCATCTTTAACAATAAAGGTGCCGCCAAGTTAACATTTAGGATGGGAACGAGAGCGGTCATCACGTGGTTTAGGCCAAAATTTCGAGTTGGTCGTGATAATCAATCAGGGCGAGGGGGTTGTGGAATGGAGATTCCCTTGGAGCCCGGGGGACATTGGCATTTACTACTTGGAAGAGACCAAAAAATTTACTGCTCAATCAAAAAGCTGATGATTAGCCCGCTAACGACCCCGATATCATCCTTCGCACRCGCGAATCCACTGTGTGGTGTACATATATCTCGCTCAAACCAGAATCATGGCTCACCTTCCAAGTTCTTGGGAAAAGGTGGTATCATTATCATCATACTCGGTCGGGCGTGGCGGAGTTGGGCGAAGGGGGTTCTCATGATCGTAACAATATGCCAAACAACAGAACGACAAGGTACCATTTGACGAGCCGTGGATATCTCAAGCTAGATGTTTAAGGGGAAGATGTTTAATCAAGGTATCACGAATCATGGCAGTATGGGCATATGCTCAATTACTGAAAGGGGGATGTGGGATCAGATGTGTCCGAGGATCAAGTGGATGAGAAAACACAAAGATCAGAAAAAGATATACATCAGATCAAATGAAAAAACCACGCGAGCAAAAAATAGCACGCTAGCACGTGCACTAACAGCGCCAAAAGCAACCACACCATCCGAGCCCATCCCCCATCTCCCATCCTGCTCGGAGGCAAGACGAGGCCCGAATCACGTAGATAAACTCTCGGCTGCTGCAACCTCACCCCACCGTTATGTCCATAACCAGCATTTACTACGAGCCCTGAAACAAAACCAAAGTTCAACCGAAGGCTGAGGCCGAAGCCCATAAAATCCCAGCGAGGCGGTAGAATCGACTGCCGCGGCGCACGAATAAACACTTTAGTCAGCGTGGGTATATGTTCAAAGAGCCGGTTCACAAGCGYAGGTTCATCCCCGAGATCGTTGATGTTATCAATGACAAGAATTAGAAGGGATATAGGTGAGGACGTGGAGAGGAGGGTGTCGAGGTCTTCGGCCTATTTTGATGAAGTCACCCTTTGTAACGTATCCGCGAAAATTCTGCTTACATGCAGCAGATCGATATGGAGGTACCGGAGGCTCTTCATCCCTGGTAACGCTTTAATAAAATTAAGATGCCTGGTCTTGTTGTGGACTCTGAAGCTGATAATGTTGGCATACACGTCCCTCGATTTCGCTGTCAATACCTGTTCCCCCCTCCTATCCCCCCTTCCCGCAACCCAATGCACTTCTCGAATTTCAGGGCGGTAATGCAGGACTAGATTGATAAATCGCGCATTCCCTCGGATGGCCACGAGCCCCATGCACACATCTATGGGTAAACCAATGTTTGCACTATGCCATTCGAGATCCAGCTCCCTTAAGGTTCTCTTGCGTTTCACTAGGAAATTAATGAGATATTTACTGTCTCTGCCTCCGTTGTACCAGCTCAGCGCGACCAGCTGATGCGAGGAATCGCACGCCTCGAGAAGTTTGGGAGACCGAAACCGGAGGCGGGAGTAGTTTTTTAGGTGTAATCGGCGGAGATGGTAAAGCAGCTGAGGCCCTTGGCGAGAAGAGACCATACGATGGAGTGATAGGGCTCCCGAGTAACAAGCTTGTACTCTCTCACCAAGGAGGCCAGATACTGGTTCCCCAAGGTGGTTTTTAAGAACAACAGGTGTTTTTCAGGCCTATTGKATGAGAATATGCAGTAAAGCGCTATTTGAGCCGGAACGAGAAGGGATCGGGAGCTAAGGCAGAGAGCAAGCAGGGACGCGTAATCTTGGTGAAGGTGGGAGACAATTTCAAGGTGGACTTCTGGTGGGAGATGGGGGTTAAAGGGAGGTGAGGTATGGGCGTCCGAGTCCATGGAGGGGAAATAACCAGGTTTGCGGCTTTCCATGGTTTAGGGGGAAATGAGGGAGTGATGGATTATATACATCCGATCGACTGTTTGCTGACTTCGATTAATGTCAGCCGCATATGCAGGCATGTGCTTGCCACCTCGTCGGGTGCGTCACTTTGACAAAACAAACACCGTAGTTGCCAATCTGGATGAGAAACGGCCTCCTCGTCCAGCGTAAGTCCATCATCGTTACTTCGCAAACTCATACTAGCGCTTATCAGCATGCACCCTTCACCAACCATTCGGGGGAAAACATACGTTCATGTAGAATGTACTAGCTCCTCATCGCTGACCCACACCTCATCTCCCCACCCGCGATCACACGGTAGCTTCGCTTCTCTAGTGCATTGATCTCGCTCAGATTCAAATATTCTGTTTCATAGACAACCTTCGAGTTGACCAATTCCTCTTTCAATAATATGCGCACGTTCCTTATTCACTGATATAGCCCTGAATATTCTACCGGTAGCGGAAGTAGAAGGGCTTGTAATCATGAGTAAATAAATAAATAATGATACCACTGCATGGGTTGCTGCATAATGAGGCTTTGCGGCAGCAGTGAGAGCGGAGAAGCAGTGGACCCGGCAGTCGGGTAGGCAGGAATGGTATACTTGATTGACCGGTGGCCACAGAGGGCGGAGGAATAGTGCACCTAGGGTCGGGGGTGGACAAGAAGGGATTATCCTAAGCAAGTGGCTTAAAATAGCATTTCGATCACCAGTAGATCAGTGTATCAGCAAATCACACCGTCTGCATCAATTTCGATGGACATA
This sequence comes from Lepiota subincarnata, assembly GCA_023014305.1. Taxonomy (NCBI): domain Eukaryota; kingdom Fungi; phylum Basidiomycota; class Agaricomycetes; order Agaricales; family Agaricaceae; genus Lepiota; species Lepiota subincarnata. The sequence continues at coordinate 283,405 of JAECYV010000035.1, forward strand.
AGGCTATGAGCATAGGTACAGATGGGACTGGTTCTCGAACAGCTACTCACACTACGGCGCACTGCTCCCGACCATGTTGTCTCTGCTTTCGGCGGTCCGAGTGCGTGAGAAATGGCCTGGCTCATGATATCCGTCGGACTTCTGGTACCCGAGGATGGTTTCAAGCCAAGCCGATTGTTTATTGGTTACTAGTGAATGTGTCCCCCAGAAATTGTTATGCCTGATAATTTAAATCTTTTGTATTGCAAGCGCTGGATAAGATGAAAAGACGGGAAAGGAAGAAGGGGAAGTACTATAATTCCACTGGTCGCCGGCTGGGAAAATAGATATGGAATTATTATGATAGGCYGAAGATTGACAATTTAGCAGGTTAAATTATTCCTCACGTCCAACAAGAGGCTAATCAAGGTACAGAATCGAAGCTGCACGGAGCAATAGTACCGAARTGGGTAGATTTTATTTACTCTAACACCCTGCAAATACACTTGAATTTTCTCATCGTATGGGCGAGCGATATAAAACAGAGAATTCTGCTAGTGCTTTTCCCCAGTAAATCCCTTACCTCACAACTGCTCTGTCCCAAAAATTTCCGAAATGCAGCTTGTTACAAAACTCACATTCTCAGCCGCCTTCACTGCTTTGATCGYACGTGTCGCCGCCCTCCCTCAGGCCGGTTACGATTTGACTTTCGTTGGTCAAACTAGTGCGGCTGAAGGAGACGATTACCTCACATTCAATTTGGTCCCAACTGCTGGGGGTATGGCTGGTTTCAAGATAAACATGCATTTATCTCACATGATACATGATGATTTTTTTCTCAGACTGCCTTGGTTTTTGTGATTCAGTTCCTACTTGCAAATTTGCCAACTGTACRTTTCAGTTCTGTAATCAGTCTATCCGATTCTGATACGGACACCAAAGTATACCACGACAATGATGGCAAGGTGAGCGTGGTCTCGTTGACCTAGTGAATTCGTATTGATGTATTACAGAACGGGAGTCCACTCTTCACTTGCGCCATCTTTTCTGGGTGCCATGGCGTTGAAGATTTGACTAACCCCGGCGGCCAAATCCAACCTGATGGCAAAGTCAACTTCATCACGGAGAGTAGTGGATTCTGCCAAGTCACTCAGTAGAAGGGTCCTACAGACCCCACACCATTRACGTGATGGGGTCGAGGAGTCAAGGATATCTAAGGGCTTTAATTAGGCTGATGTATTGGCTAGTTGGTTTGTAGCGTTCACTACTTAGAAATTGTCGGCCATTAGCATAGGATGAATGCCCGCTACCTTCACCCTTTGCTGCCCAGGTGACTGCGCCGCCTAAGCGAATAAAGCAGATGAAAATTGAATGGGAGCCAGTCTCCCAACCCTCCGCCGCACCTCTGCAACAACTAGACTGGAATCACCGGGATTTTGGTCTACGCGGAAGCGACCAACTGAAATATTATGGTACTATGTACGCCCCTGCTCATTAGCCAGCAAGCATGTATGTACTAGATTGCAAATGGACGGGGTGTAGAGCTCCGGAGAGAGTATGCAAGCGGATAGCAATGCCTCTTGAAGCATGTGAAGGGAACATCGGCAGAATATCTCCAGTCGAAGGTCCTGAGGTGACGAAAGAAACGGGCGTCAGTGGCTAAGACAATAATATATTGCTTGTGATACTTAACAACGCCTGGTTTCTTTCGCACACTCACACATCCGTTCAAAAGTCAATAGGGTTGTTGTGATAATGCCGTAATCCACAGAGGAGATGCTAAGAGACTATATACTCTACAATGTATAAAACTGAAGCTACTCTTCGAGACACAAATCCAAGCCCGCACCTGTCAACAAACTAGCGACGAACCTATCAGCAAAAGTAAATTTGAATCCTACATTCAAACACTTGATAACAGCATGCTCAAGCCTAGTATGACATTCCCAATAAGCCACATCCACGGTTGGATTATGCGTCCAGTCGTTCTCTTCGGAAGTTAAAGCAGCGGGCCTAATGTACCTCGACCACAAAACATCCAGGAGCTGCTTAGAGCGATCGGAATGTAGAGTGAAGGTGGCATGAAGGACGCGAAGATGTGGGAGATAGTTCTGATGTTTCTTGCTATTATCTTCATAATTTCTGGTGAGCTCGCGGAGAAGGAAAGCCATTCCATCGCTGTCGCTAGAACATACGATGCGGAGCTCGCGGAGCGCAGGGCCAGTGGCAGCAAAGATGTCGAGCCACTCATGTGCGGTGTGAAAAACGCCAAGTTCAAGCGTAGAAAGGTGGCCAATGTGGCGGAAAAATTCGCTGCGGAGGGAATCTGTTAATGGATGGGTGAGTGGATGAGAGTTACTGAAGGACATGTGGTAGAGATTCGGCATTCGGACCAATGTGTAAAGGTCGATGTCCCAGGCACCGAGTGAGCCTACCCAAYGGAAGACCCCRAGGCGACGGAAGGTCACGGGAGCATGTGAGCGGAGGGCGAAGTCCATGGGTGTGCTGCTTTCGGAAGGGTTAGTACAGCGGTACTCGACGAGGTTTTGGCRGCGGAGGAGGGTTTCAAGAGATTGCGCGATCGTGAGGGAAGAAAGGTGGAGGGTTGTAAGCTGGGGCCAAAAGAGCTCATTCGGGGGATAATAGCCGTTGAGGGAAACAATACGAAGCTGGGGTGCATGGAAAAGGGGTGTGTGGTAACGATGAGACGGAGGGTAGCGGAGGCTGATTTCAAGCCGCTCCAGATGGGGAAAGCGGGAAGAGGCAAGCTTCGGGACAACYGTGGCCCAACGCCGGCGAAGGGCGGACTTAGAGGTACATGAAAGAGCTTTTATCTTTGCAGAGTTTTCGATAAAGGCAACCTGGAGGATTTCCTCAGCTGGTGCAGATGTTGAAGCGGAGAGTCTGTCGAGTTTGATGTTCAGAGATACGGGGAGCGCGCCAGCATTGGCGAAATAGAGRCGGAGAAGTGCAGCATCACTGTGACTGGCATTGTGACGAAGAGGCACAGGAGCAATATCCGTCCAGAGTGTAGGAGTTGTCCAAGCGACTTCGCGCCAATGAGCACAGACAGCGGCGAGGAGAAAGAGAGATGAATCGGCGTGGTGAAAGATGAGAGACAGAGTCTCCGGGGGCACAGTACGACGTAGCTCGTTGAGTCTACGCAGAAGAGCAGCACGTTGTGCGTTGAGCTGTTTTATTTCATCGTCGAGTCGATTCACAGTTGCTGTGATGAATGCAATCTCTTCCATATTGCTTGTTCTCACGCCGGCAGAGCCTCTTATCTTTTTCTCACTCCTGTCATGTAGCGCCCGTCTTGTTGTCTGTCTCCCACAGCACAGCTACTTCGACCCTTGTCACCTAGCTTCGCATATATATATAAATAGGATTGAATGACAAACGGGATATGATACGCTACGGATACATCGCACCTAAAGGTGGCAAGGTTTTACCTGGGCCTCGTTTCTGAAGAATGTCAAACAGCGTAGATGATGGGAATCCCTACTCACATTCCCAATAGGCCTTACAAAAAATGAATCATTCCGTGCGCGGCTAGGGTAGTACGGTACACAGTATTCTCTCCATCGCTAGCATACCCAAATGCGAGTCCCATGTGAAAAAACAAAAGTCCAAGAGCAATCCAGTGGTACAACTACTAAAGACAGTGCACCTCGAGACTCAAATCCAACCCCGTCTCCTTCAAAATAGCAACAATGGACTTATCGGACGTCGCAATGTCAGATCCCACCGGCCAACACTTCACAACGGCCCGCTCTAGCTGAGTATGGCACTTCCAATAATCTAAATCTACCATAGGATCGAGCGCCCATTCATTCTCATTCGGATCCACAGAMYCAGGCCTGATGCGCCTTGAGCACAATACATCCAAAAGTTGTTTGAAGCGCTGAGGAGGGACATCGAGCGTGACATGGAAAATGCGGAGATGGGGGAGGTGGTTGCCGTGATTCCCACCGTCATAGCATAGGGTAAGGGCCCGAAGGAGGATACCCATCTCATCATCGCCGCTAAAACCGATGATACGGAGCTCGCGAAGCGTAGAACCGACGATGGGGAAGATCTCGAGCCACTCTCGCGCGAGGCGCAAGTCACAGATGTCAAGGGTGGAGAGATGTTCGAGGCGGCGAAAAAAGTCGAGGCGAAGTGAATCCGTCGCTGCTCGGCTGATTGTATGAGTAATACCAAGGGAAACGCGACGGGTGTTGGGCATGCAGACCAAGGTGTAGAGAAATACATCCCAGGTATCGAGAAAGCCTGTCCACTCAAAGTCTCTGAGATGATTGAAAGTGATAGGGGAGCAGGAGTTTTGGGAGAGATCGATGGATCTAGGACATTGGTAGGGGCTTCCGCAGCGATATTCAACGAGGTTCGGGCAATGGAGGAGAGTCTCGAGAGATTGGGCGATGGTGACGGCAGAAAGGTGGAGGACGGTGAGCTGATRCCAGAAATATTCATTCGGGGGATAGTATCCGGTGAGGGCAACAGTGTGGAGTTTAGGTGCATGGAAAAGGGGGGTGTTGTGGCCATGAAGCGGAAGATTACGAAGATCAATTTCTAGGCGCTCGAGATTGGGAAAGCGAGAAGAGGCGAGTTTTGGAACGATCAGGGCCCAGGATTGGCGCAGAGAGGACTTTGAGGTGAATGAGAGAGCTCTTATATTTGCAGAATGTTCGATAAAAGCGACGTTGAGGATTTCCTCGGACGCTGCGGGAGCTGAAGCAGAGAGTCTGTTGAGTTTGATGTGAAGAGAAACGGGAAGAGCACAGGCATTGGAAAAGTAGAGCTTGAGAAGAGCAGCGTCTTTGTGGCTTGCATTGCGGCGGACAGGAACGGGGACGATGTCAGTCCAGAGCGAGGGCGTTGTCCGAGCAATCTGACGCCAATGAGCGCAGACAGCAGCTAGGCGAAGGGGTTCACCAGAGTGGTAGAAGATGAGAGCCAGAGTCTCTGGGGGTAGAACACGACGTATTTCGTTGAGCCTGCGCAGAAGGGCAGCGCGCTGCACACTGAGTTGTTTGATTTCATCGTTGAGTCGATTTACTGTTGCCAAGATGAATGTAATCTCTTCCATCTTGTATGTTCCCACGTTATCCATGCATCGACTCCTGATACACGCGTTGTCCGCAAGAAACGATCAACATATCCCAAGGTCACTTCCTTTCTTCTTCTGCTCTGTCCCTCGGCCACCGCGGCTGCGAAGTGCGAAGTATAAGCTCAGGCCATTTGGCTGCGCAGCAGGCCCAGATATAATAATAACAACCCCCACCTCAAGTTGATTAGCTGAATTAGTGTGTATCCAAATTTTACTCTTCCTTGCAATTACCCGGAAAGCCACGGGTGTCAAGGAATAGCAGGAAACCACGGCGAGCCTTTCACTGGGAATCATTCCGGGTCCCAAAGGCCAGCACGTTCAGCTCTGGTATTCCTTCCTAGCACACCGCCACCATTGTCATACCCAGTCGCGTACATCATTATAGGCTCARTAAAACACGAGATATTTGGTCTGCTTAGGGCAATCGGGGTAATTCATACGCAATTGGCAGCCAGGGATTCTTCCATGGCACTCGTGGAGTGTGAAATCGGATACGAAAAGGGGCCGGGCAAGAGGGATCAGTAACGAATAAACCACCCGAGAGATCGAGGAGCGCTTCAGGTAGGAAAAAACGCGACACCTTGGGCTCCAATCACAGTGACGTTTCACGACTCAGTTCTGAAGAATGTCAAACAGCGTAGATGATGGGAATTCCTACTCACATTTCTAGTAGATTTTACAAAAAAAATGAATCATTCCGTGCACGGCTGGGGTAGTACGGTACACAGTATTCTCTCCATCGCTAGCATACCCAAATGCGAGTCCCGTGTAAAAAGTACAAGAGCAACCCAGTGGTACAACTACTAACGACGGCGCACCTCGAGACTCAAATCCAACCCCGTCTCCTTCAAAATAGCAACAATGGTCTTTTCAGACGTCGAAATGTCAGATCCCAGCGGCTGATACTTCACAACAGCCCGCTCTAGTTGAGTATGGCACTTCCAATAATCTAAATCCACCATAGGATCGAGCGCCCAGTTATTCTCATTCGGATCCACAGACTCAGGCCTGATGCGCCTTGAACACAATACATCCAAAATTTGTTCGAAGTCCACAGTATGGAAATCGAGCGTGATATGAAAAATGCGGAGATGAGGGAGATGGTTGCTGTGATTCTCACCGTCATAGCATAGGGTAAGGGCCCGAAGGAGGATGTCCATCTCAAAATCGTCGCTATCGTCGCTAAARCCGATGATACGGAGCTCGCGAAGCGTAGAACCGACGATGGAAAAGATCTCGAGCCACTCTCGCGCGAGATGCAAGTCGCTGATGTCAAGGATGGAGAGATATTCGAGGCGGCGAAAAAAGTCGAGGCGGAGTGAATCCGTCGCTGCTCGGCTGATCATATGAGTGATACCAAGGGAAACGCGACGGGCGTTGGGCATGCAGACCAAGGTGTAGAGAAACACGTCCCAGGCATCGAGAAAGCCTGTCCACTCAAAGTCTCTGAGATGATTGAAAGTGATAGGGGGGCAGGAGTGTAGGGTGAGGTCGGCGGATATAGGACATTGGGAGGGGCTTTCGCAGCGATATTCAACGAGGTTCGGGCAACGGAGGAGAGTCTCGAGAGATTGGGCGATGGTGACGGCAGAAAGGTGGAGGACGGTGAGCTGATGCCAGAAATATTCATTCGGGGGATAGTATCCGATGAGGGTGACAGTGTGGAGTTTAGGTGCATGGAAAAGGGGGGTGTTGTGGCCATGAAGCGGAAGGTTACGAAGATCAATTTCCAGTCGCTCGAGATTGGGAAAGCGAGAAGAGGCGAGTTTTGGAACGACCAGGGCCCAGGACTGTTGCATAGTGGACTTTGAGGCGAATGAGAGAGTTCTTATATTTGCAGAATGTTCGATAAAAGCGRCRTTGAGGATTTCCTCGGACGCTGCGGAGGCTGAAGCAGGGAGGAAGTTGAGTTTGATGTGAAGAGAAACAGGAAGATCACAGGCATTGGAAAAGTAGAGATTGAGAAGAGCAGCGTCGTTGTGGCTCGCGCCGTAGCGGATAGGAACGGGGATGATGTCAGTCCAGAGCGAAGGCGTTGTCCGAGCAATCTGACGCCAATGAGCGCAGACAGCAGCTAGGCGAAGGGGTTCACCAGAGTGGTGGAAGATGAGAACCAGAGTCTCTGGGGGTAGAACACAACGTATTTCGTTGAGCCTGCGCAGAAGGGCAGCGCGCTGCACGCTGAGCTGTTTGATTTCATCGTCGAGGCGACTTATTGTTGCCAAGATGAATGTAATCTCTTCCATCTTGTATGTTCCCACGTTATCCGTGCATCGACTCCTGATACACGCGCTGTCCGCAAGAAACGATCAGCATATCCCAAGGTCACTTCCTTTCTTCTTCTGCCCTGTCCCTCGGCCACCGCGGCTGCGAGTCGTGGCGTGCTTACTTCGTTGTAGTTCTTTATCCGCTTCATTTTCTTTAGTGTCATAGAAGTGATGACATTATAACGTGGGGCTCATGAGTAAAGGAGTTATTCAATATTCAWTACTCCTGCCAAGTCTGTCAGGTGAGCTGAGCGCGATCACGTGCAAGCCACGGTCACGGCTACCAAACACGAGTTGTGCGAGGATCTCCTGTAACCATTGCCAGGCAATGTCCCGCCAACAACTCCGTCTCCACCGTCTTCTCGAGCTCGAAAAGGAACAGCGTATAGAGGATGCGGAGGGACTATCTATGACAGAGGTTAGTTTCTCTTACTAGTCTTGACACCACTTACGGCTTTTCAACCTTGCCTATTAGGAACAACGACATCTACTCTTCGAACCATTCATGTCCGTTAGATTCGAGTTCCACGACTTGGACGGTCTGCGCTGGTCCCAGACTGATCTCAGGAGGTTTCAGGTACTTGGAGTTTCTCTTTGCTAGTAGTCAACGCCCCAGCTTATAGACCCTAGCATCATGGCAGACCTAACATTCTACCMTCAACGGCTTTCGGCCACCCCGTCGTTGCCATGCCAAATACCCATCGTCGAATGCACGAGACTGAGGCTACCATTCGTGCCTCTGTTGTGTCCCAACGACTGCACTACCCATCCCCRAGTCAGAGCACAACATGCAGATCTCCTGTTGCCACGAGGAGGTATGCTGGGAACTACGCCTGTACCACAAAGATCCTGATGACATTTCCAGCTCTGGTGCAGACCCATACCACCTCACAATGGATACCTTTCCATCTCAACTGCCTTCCTCCAAACTGTCACTACACTCAGTCCGCCGGCGGCCTCCACTCCCTATATATACCGCGACTGATGTATTAGACCGAGGTTTCACGAGCGTCGAAGCTGAACAACACCGAGAGTATGGCGCATCTCGCCCAGTGTTGCTTGTCTCCTCTTCCAGTGGCGATGACGGAGACGCTGAYCTTGCAACAATTGACCCGACTTCACTGCGGAGCCACGCCCCTTCCRCTGCTTCTACCTTGGGCGATTCYTCGCGACGATCTGAATCTGTRCCRTCTGTCTCTCGCTCTGTTATTGATACATTCCCGCGACCGTGGATCCCTCTCTTTTCCCGATAAGGTCGGCCGCATTGATGACTTGGGAACATGCAACCCTGTATAAAATCTTGAATGTATCATAATCTTCCACGACGGCAATAATTTGACGCGACCCAACTGTTTCACTAGTACTACATAGACACAGCATCGTCTGTTATCCGCGCCCACCTCGATTGCTCATTTCAGTTTGATACTGAATCATTCCTCACAAAACTCCTACGTCGGTTGACTGTGATCAGAATCAATTGGCCGAAATTTGTTGATCATCTCCGAGTTCTTACAACTTTATGACTMATGTGGTAAATTGAACAAAATAACACCTACGCTTTCAGTAGTCGGAGAGTACCGAAGACCAAGCGAGAGTGCCTGTTCTGCTCCGGTGATATCATAAGCTGGTATGTCCTGTGTGTGACGGTGACATTGGATGTGACTGGACGCGTGAGGGACGCGTCTCTTTTGGCCATTTGCCATTTGCCATTTACCATTTGCCATTAACCATTTACCATGCTCGAGGCAAAGCTGCAGGAGGCGGGCACCCTCAAGAAACTCCTCGACGGTAACTGATCTCCCATTCTCCCATCCATCTCCGTCCCTCACTCTCCCCGCCTAGCCATCAAGGAGCTYGTGTCTGACGCCAACTTTGAGTGCAATGAAGAAGGCATCACTCTCCAGGCCATGGACAACTCACACGTCGCGCTCGTCGCCGCTCATCTCGAGGCTGCCGGTTTCAAGCGCTATCGCTGCGATAGACCCATGCCCCTCGGCGTCAACCTCACCAGTCTCACCAAAGTCGTCAAATGTGCCAAGGACGACGACATCTGCACGCTGAAAGCTGCAGACGAGGCAGATGTGTTAAATTTGGTCTATGAGGCCAAAAGTGCGTGTCTTTTTGTCTTGCCCATTCTCCTTCCAGTCTAAGAGTTTTCTCTTTTCTTAAAGACTCGGATCGTATCGCCGAGTACGACATGAAGCTGATGGACATCGACTCTGATCAGCTAACGATTCCTGATACTGAATACGATGCACGAGTGATTATGCCATCGGCCGACTTCAGCCGCATCGTCCGCGATCTCTCCCAGCTTGGCGAGAGCGTCCGCATCGAGGTTAGCAARGAGGGYGTCCGCTTCACGAGCGARGGTGAAGCTGCCAATGGAAATATTCTCATCAAGCACTCCGAGGGCAARATTGGTAAAGTCCAGGCCAAGCCGGAAGRTGAGGGTGAAGATGAGGAAGGYGKTAGCAAGAAGACAAAGGTCAAGAAAGAAAAGGATGCRGATGTTGAGATGGACGAGCGGGAACAGGAGTTCAGRCCGGACTCGGATGAGGAGGGTGAGGAGGAACGAGAGGAAGGTGATGAAGAAGAGGGTGGAAGTAGCAAGAAGCGCAAAAAGGTTTGTCGTTGTCGTGCTTCTCCCCCTGTTTCGCGCTTACCAGATGTTCAGGCTAATGGCCCATCAAAACCGACCAAAAAGGCAAAGACATCGACAAAAGATGACGAAGATGATCAGGCAGTCAAAATTGAAATGAATCAACATGTCTCTCTGACATTCTCCCTCAAATACCTTGTCAACTTCTCCAAGAGCTCTAACCTCTCACCAAAAGTCCAGCTGATGATGAGTAACGACGTCCCATTACTTGTAAGCTCATCACTTCATTTTCCTTATTGAAGCTGACCTCGGTGCCCGTCTCTGATTAGGTTGCGTACGATTTTGAGTTGGGCTATATTCGCTACTACCTCGCGCCCAAGATCGGCGATGAGTGAGGGAGGCTTTTCTGTTGTTGTATTCTTGTTTTTGTCTTTTTTTCTCGCATTTWTTTCATTGATATCTGCTATCTGTGTATCCCTCTGCGCCACCGCCGTATAAATTCACTCTCCAGGCTTGGATAGAGTAGGATAGAGTACGAGCAACTCAAAGCACCCTCTGGTCCACGGCTTAACACGCACGCACACCCATTGAGCTCGCTCCGACGCTAAGGCCCCCCAGGGTCGACTGACTCGCTCCTTCCCTTCCTGCAAATTGCCATCTACTCTCCATCTA
>JAECYV010000035.1:294671-330714 GCA_023014305.1 Lepiota subincarnata
AATCCCTCATCTATTCCACTACATGAGCGACACCTGCTAAACCATGTCGCAGGTGAGCTTCTCCCAGAATCCAAGTCTATTGAAGCTAGTTGGCTACTTCTTAATAGAGATCCCGCCCGCTGGGGGGTAGGTAGATGTGGATGGAATGCTGAGAGATTGCATTTGGTATTGCGTGGCCCTGTCCTGTACARCATACCCTCTTCTGGGAGCCAATCGTCACCTCCTTGCGGCGTCAATGCCTCTTCGACACCCTTTGCATCCTCGTCMTTTCAATGTGGAAAGGTATGRATTAGACTAGGAGCTCACRAAGCGACCGACTTGAACCTTATCACCCTCACATGTAGCAGGAATTAGGATGGTATTCGTAAAAGYTATCCAAGCCTGCGAGAATAGATGATATCAGGTACAAAAGGTATACACGTTAGGGTTTTTTGTACATAACGCCCTTTTTGTTCTGGTGTAAAAAACGAGTCTATAGCCAATTTTTCATTCTACTTGAGTTGATCGTGATTTGTACCTCCTAACAACTTCTCTTCCTGGAAGATGTAGTTGCGTTGCAATGCCGAATACCCCTCAAAGGACATTTCGCCACACAAATCACGCACAATATCCGATATTTCGTCAATGAGCTGTCAAAGTCCCAGATAAGTATAACGTAAAGAAGCGAGATGATGCAGCTGGGACTCACACGAATAGTGTTCGAAAGTGCAACAACAGCTGTAGCAGCGGACGYGACGACGGTCATTRATTTTTCTTTAATCAAAGGTAGAGAGTTTCACCTGTTGCGTGCGCGGGTAGCTGATCGTCCTATATCGCCCAATCTGAGATTAGTAAGAGTCGACTTGTTGGACTGTTTTAATCACAAACCATTAAGACATCCAAGGTCAGTTCCTCGAAGCCAACACTRGAGCCGTCCAGCTGGCCGCCGTGTAAGTTGAGATCATCCGTGGATTCGGCACCGCTTTCGTCGATATCATTGCTCGATGGAGGGATATGTTTCCCGTGAGGTAGCGGCGCTATAGATGATTGTCCATGCATTCGCCTCTCGTGATAGATTACCCGGTCCCGGAGTGCTGGAAGGGCTGGTGGTAAGGGCTGGCCGTTTCCCAGGGCGTTTGACACGATCGCAATCTTTGAAAACATGTCCGAGAGCTGTGGCGGGTTAGAGGGGGTATCATAAATAAACGAAAGAGTCAATTCACAAAGTTTGGATTCAGAAAAGGGGTCTGTATAATCATGGGCTGGTCAGTTAGTGGAGGTAAGCATCTGTATATAAGCTTGCCTTGTGGACGAGAGTACTACACCAACGGGGATCCAACTCGGTGAACGCAGTGGTCAGTAACACCAAACCGGACAGTAGCCGGGAGCTACATAATGTCGAAAGCTCGTAAGAGTGTGCTATTTCCAAGGAGTCACGTACTGCAAATGGTGTAGCGCAACATATTTTTCCTGGGGCCATATTCCTCTGACGCGAAGCAATCAGCAGGGTGGGGCGAACCAGGAGTTTTTTTTGGCTCACTGTAATTGGGGTTCATACTTTGCAGTCCTCAGGGAAGGTTCCAGCGCCTGTAATCGTGCCTAGTAGCCACCCCAGTCAGCATACGTTACTATTCCCTCTGCTAAATACGTACGGCAGCATTTAGTACCCTCTTCGATATATTTTGAACCCTTCGCTGTTTCGGTGACAGCTTCGCGTTGCCGCGGTCTGCTGTCAGAAATTCAACCTTCTCGTACCGTCCATCCCGAGCCCTAGCTTCCTCTGCCAAAAACGCCTCGATTTCACGCGACAAAATATGTCCAATCTCACTCATCGTCGTAGATAAAGTGCGACGAACGAGGGTACGGCCAGATGTAGGGTGAGGAAACATCATCACGATGAACTGGCCAAAATAGGGGTCATAATCTGATGTGAAGTTTAATGTGGATTCACTTACACTACCCGTGAAACCTATGATGACAAGTAGCCTGGAGGAGGAGATAGGTAAGCCTGATATGATTTGCACCTGAGTGCTTACGCTCGTTTCCATGCGAGCACAACCCCCACTCCAGGATTCGAAATTACATCAATATGAGAGTTGATCCAGCTATAGCCAACGACTGATAGGTCGTCAGTAGACTAACGGGCGAAACTATATCGAAAGCCCACCAAACACAACTGTCACGCCAGACATGGTCCAAAGCATCATTTGTTCCGGAGGAGCGGCTATGCGACCCAATAACCAAGGCGTAGTGAGAATGACCTATAGCATAGTCTGACCCAGAAATCACCTCCACACCTAGTGCAAACTCACTGTCGCGATGACCACTCCATATGGGTTTCCGAGCCCACGTCCGGAGCCAATATACCAGGTTGCCATTCCGACTACGTACTGATTTCAATACATGTTTGGATAGTACTGGCCAGACTTACGAAGTAGGCCAAAAACGGTTCCGGCGATGCGAATAAAAAATCCAGCAATCTGTCACCGATCATCAGCAGGTCACTCGCCCGTAAAGCGACTAAACTAAACCTGATCACCCGTGAACATTGCTAAACTCGTCTGAAAGTTTAGTTAGTGTCAGCTGGTACACAACATCTGTGATATTCACCTGAGCCATAATTAGTGCCCATATGCCCTTGTTATCATAATAGAACCAAGCACTATTCCTGCAAACGGAAGGAACCCAGAAAGCAACCGATAAAATTGCGTGCCGAAGGGCAAATATACCATGTGGGGATTTGAACCAACGTAGAACCGACCCGAGGAAGATAAAGAACTTCCCTACGGCAGTAGAGGGAGGAAGTGCATCAGGATTCCGCCCTACGTATCAAGAATTCAGAGACGTCATGTTAGGGAGTAGTAAAAAAGGAGTTTACGGGGCAACGGCCTCGGCTCTCCGGCGTCCTCTTCAATGTCCGAGTCGGTCTCATCCAACGAGCTTGATGAGTCCGGTGAATCATCCGAACTTTGAGTCGTAAAGGTTGTCAGATCCGTTGAAGACCCCATTTGGATCGGTGCGGAGGAATCAATGACAGATGCGGAGCCCCTCAGTTTCCTTCCCAACTTCCCAAAACCACTAGGGAACCAGACTCGCGGCTTCTGTCTCTTGTTATCCAGCTCGATAATAAACTTCAACAACTGTTCCAGCTGTTCCGCGAATGCATCGATAGCATCGACGAAAACAAAACATATGTAGAGCGAGCGAGCAGCGAACATATCCGGGCTTTGCGGGTTATTCGCAATAGATTCGAGCAATTTGCGAGTTTGAGGATCGAAGAAGCGTTCGTAAGGCCTCAGTATGTGAGCGCGGCCTGATTTTCTAAACTCCCCTAGAGCACTTCGAAGATCAGTTGTAACCTTCACAAGATGTGTTTGTCGTTCCTCCGCTCGTTTTGTGTCTAATTTTCGGAAAAATGCGGGCCAGCGACCATGTGTACAGCCTTCAAACCATTGTTGAATCCCTCGTATACCATTCTCACACGCCCTCCGTAATTCCGCTGAGGAATCTCGAAGAATTGGAACCAGGGAATCGAGGTCGTGCCCGTGACGGATCTCTCTCTCACGGATGTGACGACAGAGGGTCATAAACCGATTAGTGTCGTTGGGATTTCGACTCTTTTCCAATTTATCATCGACAGTTTTCTCTTCCATATCATCAGAAGTGTTGACATTGTAGACAAAAGCCTGGAATGCATGTAGAGCACTACATATTATTAAGTGCTTGTACACGAGGCGGAGAGAGTTGCCACGTACGCAGTACGAAAGGCGAGCGGTTTGAGATCCTTACTGATGTTCTTCAGGTCACCAGGCCCCAGGCAACCAACAGAAATCTCGAGATCCACGAATCCAATCTGCCCGAGAAGTAATTCGGTTCCGGTGATCAGTTGCCTACGATATCTGTTACCCTCTGCATTAAGCGTTGCCCAATATTCGTGGTCCGATGGACGAGAGTCAAGGACTCGTGACTGAAGCAATAACAAATCCAATATGGGCTAGCTCGAATGAGGAACAGTGACCGAACAACTGGGGATGTGAAACACAAACCTGGAAGTATGACCTGGTCAGGATATTCCTACTTGGGGGGTGAGTATATAGCGGTTGTTAGGCAAACATAGCTTACAGCCAGACATGGTTGAGGGACTCTGGAAATAATAGTACTGTAGTAGCAATTGCGACGGCTACATAGTAAGTCGTCGGGATCAAGAAGAGGTTTGGAATTGTATACTGAGCACTCGGAAACACTGATAATAGGCGTCAATTGGCACCTATAACCTAAATATAAGTGTAAGCTTACGAGGACCGAAACTACAAAACTGGCCGGGGTATGCATTAGATTCAGTCGTGGACGGGTGTATAACTTACAATATCTAGTACAATGCAGCCGAAGATGCTGAGGAGAGTGAGTCTGGGTAGATGAGCCCGGAGAGCACCGAGGGCGAAAGTTCCAATGAAGAAAAAAGCGCCATACACAGCTGAAGATCTAGTCCTTGTTAGGGACCCGAGACAGGAGTAACAAGGCTTCGGCGAGGAGCACGGACCTGGGGTCAAGGAATAACCCATGAAAAACGAAACGCTGCAGCTGAATTGCCGCGGGGATCCCCTGCCTCACCCTTGAATTGGGCTAAGAGATGCATAAGACGAGTAAATTCAATAAAGACACACATTGATTGAGCTTCTTGTTGCTGCCGTGCAAGTAGCGCCTGATCTCTGACCGATAGTGCTGCTGCCATGGCAGCGCTTCCCCATGCCCAGCCAAGTACCATGCCTAAGTTACCACATTATAAGACTGAGCTATCGGCGATATGCAGTTGACTCCACCTAGGAGCAGTGTGAATGCTGCGAATACGAACAACGACAGTGCAAGAGATGGCGGTAACATGATGCACACAATTCTGCACAATATGGTCATCACACGTGCACAGAAGTCAAGATAACGAGCTCACGCAGCGAAGAAACCCGCTTGACCCATACTATTTAGCACTGCGCCGTTTACCATCAGAACCATAGTGACTGTCAGTGCCACGCAACATCGTATCCAAGTTTTGATCGTTCGTTTGTTCTTTAGCGCAGGAACTATCCAAGCAATAAGAGGCGGCGCAGGTGGCCTGGACGGTTTCTTGCTCTCCGCCTCTGCTTCCGACATGATTGAGCGTGTTTGCTAGCTGTGTTAGTAGGCGACTCGGAGTGGAGGACAGAAGGGGACAGAGCGGAGAGTCGGACTTTGGGTTATTTTTGTCCGCGATCAATAACGTCACTCATGTTGATTTTTCCACACTTGGTCTGTGAAAAAATGATGTTCTCTCCCCTTCGCTAGAAGCACACCGGTGGCGTATTCTTCAATGAGAACCAGCCGTAGCATTGGCATGATTTTCACTACAAGCTTATGGCAGTATACGCAACACACTGAATTCATTTCTATTGCACTTAGGGACAAGACCCCATTCTTTCTCACACCACTTAGAGAGTGACCACAGTGCCTGTGCCCGCATGAATAAAATCAAGCTGAATCCTGTTTAAAAGCRCTCACCATCACATAGGCGAGAGTACCAGTCTCGCACAATCTGGAGACCCTCGTCACCGCAGTTTTCACCAACACATTGGACCCAATATTCAAGGAACTTGGAATTGCATAAACACTTCCTGTCAGTGCTTTGAAGAAATTATCGTCGACGACTTCTTGGCGATGATCGTTTAAGAAAGAAAAAACATACACATCACAGCCCACGGCGTGAGCGGCTCTCAATGCACAATCACGGACACATTCTGGGAGCTGCCAGATCCAATTTTGGGGATCTATCGATAGAATCAGTCCGCGCTTTTCCTGACGGAATAGATGACTCTCTTACCGCATATTCGGGGTAAAGTCGTATTGGCAAAGGTTGCGTCTTCCAAGGTCGGGCAATTGGCACGAACGCACTTGGTAAAGTCAATGACAAAGGTGCGAGACTTGCAGAGGCATTGCAGATCAGACCTATGAAGGATGCGATTAGTCCAGGATCAACTGGAGATAGGTCAGCGTACAGCTTGCATTCGGTAGCGTTGGCAGCATCAACCGCACATCTCAATGCGCAAGGCGTCAGGTCAGCTGTCCAGTCGGCGTTGGCGGTCTGCGTATTGAGGAGGAGGATGGCAATAGAAAAAGAAGCAATGATAGCAAGAGGAGCCAACATTGCTCAACTAGTAATGGTAATGGGTTGAGAAAAGTATGCGGTTTGAATTGCTGCAGCGAAGGAATGGAGCCTTTTATCGCCATCGTACACTAGTCAGGAGTGGTAGAAGCGCGCCCGGCCCTCGAAAAGCTGAGTTCGCCGCTAGCTTTTGAGTACTCCGGTCCTTTAATGACCTCAGCGTATTACCGTGGTGTGATATAGGCGGAATGGCCGAGGCAGCCTTGAGCTTCGTTCCGTAACTGGGGGGATTATTCACTGGGTAGGCACCCCAAGCGACAGCCGCCGATGTCAAGGGTTTGTCTGACCAAAGTCAAAATCAGGGTCAGCACTGATAATTTTCTGGTACCTGGATTYATAACTCACCTTTCAAATGGCCAGGCTGTCATTACCGCTTCAGGGCTGAGAATCATGAATTCGAGTTCGAGGCCTTCGCAAGATGTCCCCGACCGGCAAGACTTATGCGTTTGAAAACCATCACCGAGTAACCACCGCTGCCGAATATTTCAGGTGCCTTGAAAACGCAGGAAGCGAACGCACATCCAACAGCTCGTTACGACGTAAGCTAGATACTGGTCATGACTGATGCTCGTTGACAGCGTCTATAACACACATGGGACTCCTCGAAAGCAAGCATCACAGTGTTGATTAACGAAAAGAGATAGAACACAATCAAAATAGTGTATAAGTTAACACATGCCTCGGATCAAGTCACAATATTACCCAACTTCTCCATCAAAATCCGCGTACGGATCTGTAGGTCTTCTAATTCGCGCTTCATCTCCTTCGCCCTTTCTCGTTCCTCTATTCGCACCCTTGTCAGGACGGGAACCAATTCGTTGGTAGCATTCCATAGGTCGTATCTGCCACTAATGATATTCGCGGTCCCCTCCCGAACCTCGAATGATTCGTCCCATATAACACCGCTGTCGATTTTGCAGTCGAGCGGCAGAATTTGGCTAAGGAAAGAGGCGACGGGTACAGGTTCGGTAATAATGGATAAACCCATGGAAAGTCTTTGCAAGTTTTTAAATGCTGGAAATGGACAGGTTGAGACGAAGGTGGGTATTAGGCCTGGTGATGCATCAACGAAGAGGCCGAGGTGAGTGAGATGGGGGCAATGGCGTGCGAACGGAAAGAGCGCTTCAAAGGTCAGGTGCGAGGAATCAATTTCAAGGGGTTCGTTATTGAGGGTGAGGGTTTCAAGAGATGGCCAGCGGAGAGCAAGAACATCGAGGTCCTCTTGGCGCAAATCCATTGGATATCTATGAACGATGTCCAAAGATGTAAGGTTGGAGCATGCGAAGAGGGGCTTTAATGTTTCCATATTGATTGGTCCCGAGATATCACTCATAGGGGCCAGGTTCGAACCCGGTACCTTACGAGGGGAAATGAGAGCCAGTARTTTTAGGAGCTGACAATTCTCGGCGACAGCAGTGATGAGCTGCTGCATGGCGTCGGGTGCTTCGAGATTTGGCGACTCGACATATAGCATCGTGAGGTTCGAGGGCGCGAACGAGGTTGTGAGGAATCGTTGAGCGTCCTTGTATGTAGCAACCAATGAAAGGTCCCATAATGAAGAAAAGGCGCCTTCCGAGAGCTCCGGTGTGAACAATGCAATATCCCGCGGGTCACCGACGCCCTGTTCGTGGAGATACTGAAATTCAATGGAACCGAGTTTGGAATGTTTCGAGAGACACTCTGCTATGCGTGTGGTAAAACAAAAGCGTGGAAAGATAACTTTCTGCAGTTGTGGCAAAGCAGATAGAAGTCGCAGCATCTCATCTTCGAAAGCGTTCATGGGTATGTCGGTTCTGATATCCAGATGCGTAATGGAAGGCATCCGAGCAGTTATGTCGTCAAAGAAAGGACGGGGGGATGAGGCTCTGATCATGTCAGGGAGGTGGATGATGAACCGTTTGACGTTTGCGTGCATAAACATCACACAGAGGGGTATGGAAGCTTTCCAATTGAGCGTGTGCATGTTCGGCAGTATTGTCAAGTTGATCCTTGTCCTGGCAATATCGTCAAAAACGGATTGGCCGAGAAGATTCTGTGTATTATTCTCGTTGTAGACGAGCTCCCGAACACGTTTGGCGTATCGCTGGAATTGGATCCAGTCGCTGGATTCCGGAAGGCGAGAAAACTCCTGGGAGGGACATATGACACCCAGTATTATATATGAGAATGGCGGCAAACGTACATATTGTCCTGAATTCGCTTTCCTCAGCGGTGCCAACAAGTTGAATAGCCGGTGCAGGTCATTGACTGTCCTCCATAAGGCATCAAGGGCAAACTCGGACCATTTTCTGCAAACAAGCGCATTGTTGAAATTTGAGGAGTTACTCATAATCCTGAAGATAGTGTCAAGGAGTTCTGGAATGGCCAGAACGCGATGCATAGTGGGTGGAGTGTGTGCAACTGGGTTTACGAGAAGCGCTGATTGATTCAGGCAACAAATCGGTCACGTGCGTAGAGAAACCCTCACATTCAGCCGCTAAGTCCGCAAAAGGTCCAAAGGTCCTGCCGCTTGGAAAGAGTGGCTTCCTATGCTTCTTGAGGCGCTATTTTAATTCAAAGCAAAAACAAGTGATCTCCAGCACATACTTGATCGTGGTATCGTACCGTGATGTTGTCATTAAACCCATCCCAGCCATGCTCCAACGCGAGCAAAAAGTTTCAACTGCATTCTTAAGTGGCTATTTACCCGTAATAAAAGTGAAATGAAAAGTCCCGCTGCTGTTACACGCCTGCGACATGATTAGCAGGTGCATGACTACTGTTGTATCCGCCACCAGGACAATACAGCTAAGATAGTCGTGAAAGGAAACCACGATTTTTAATTTAAACCTTGTCGTCAACTTGCTGAATAATTACCAGCCTTACGCTGAACTTGGAATAGCAGGGAGTGTCATGCGCACCCAACTCACATATGACTCATTTATATTTTTCCTGCCCTCTAATTAGTCCTAATACCAGGCTCATGTGTTAAAGATCCACGCCAAGATCGAAATGTCAGTGTTGATTAAGCGGTCTCTTTGCGGGATTAGAGAATTGATGGCACAAATAGCGAGTCAAACGACTTTGTTCCGGTCTCAAAAAAGAAAGGTTGGTGTATGAAACCTGGAGACCTTGTGCGAAAGCCCCCTGATTATTATTAAACGACTTTGCCACGGGCCCGTTTACCCATGTTCCTAGCGGACCGTTCTTGATCGGGTGACCAATTTTTACCCCTTTAATGAAACATTTGATACGCTGTTAGGTATTTGACATAGCGAGGCACCAATGCCATGTAACACCCGCAGCACTCTAGAAGTACGACGGTTGACACCTATTGTTCAGCGACGCCTTCGCCGTGCAGTCAACCTCCCACATGCTCGGTACGGGCCAATCAACGCCACAAAGCGCAGAAGCAAGGGCGACCACAGAAAGTGACGGTCTCTATAAGTTACTCCTGACACTTAGGCGTGCTGTGCAGCTTTATAACAGCCTAAGCTCCAGGCTGACGAACAGAAACGCCGCCTCAACAGTAGTCAGGAAAACC
The DNA here is from genome assembly GCA_023014305.1 of Lepiota subincarnata. Classification (NCBI taxonomy): domain Eukaryota; kingdom Fungi; phylum Basidiomycota; class Agaricomycetes; order Agaricales; family Agaricaceae; genus Lepiota; species Lepiota subincarnata. Next base: position 304,364 of record JAECYV010000035.1, read on the forward strand.
CGGAAACAATAGCTGAGGTCACCGAGCAACACAGCAGCGCAATTGTGATAATGCGAGGCACCATATCTTTCCCATGATCGGATCGAATACATGAATTACTCATGAAGGCGACGATCACAATTCAGCCGGACATTCGAGCCACAGTCAATTCAATCAGCGAAGACACTTGGTCGGGACAAAGGATCCGGGTTTCGTAAACATTACAAAATAACCAACGAAGGATAAGTTTAAATTTTATAGCAGCCTTGACGCTTTGAAGTTAGGTGAGAAACGAGGTTCACTAGAAGAGGGGAGGGCGAATGAGAGTTCATTTTGACAGCATCACTATGCATCGTTTATTCCAACGCTAGGAACGATTGCCGAGTGAAAAAGCGCCGGTGTTCGGCGGCAACGGTTACACTCTGTGGTGCTGCCGAATCCTCCGCAGCGTGGGGCCATCAACGGTATCTTTGGGGTGAACAGACGGTGAAAATCACTACTCCTTTGGCCTTGACATCGCCCAAAAGGAGATGTCTCGTGATCTACAGAAGAGCCGACTTGAGAACGCTCACGCTAAATATAAGATGATAAGACTGCGGTTGAGCTATGGGTAGGTGTGCCCACACGGCCCCCCAACTCTCCATCTCATTGTCGAGTAAATATGCTCGACACCAAGGACAGCGCCGGATCCGAAAAATCCATACCACGCGATAGCGAACCACCCGAGTTGAACTCCACCGTACTCATGCAAGAGACGGTATTCGAGGAATACCTATATTGCGCTGCACTCCAGCGACATGCCGAATCTGCCCTTCCCACCACCGACTCTCCAGCCCCGCACATCCGGAATGAGAAAAGGATGGCCTGGATTTACAGAATATCAGAGCACAAAGGCGTCAATGTCAATGTCGACCCGACACATAGACACCCAGAGGTGCCGATGACACCCGAACAAGAGGAACGCGCTCATGCATCCCGGTCGATGCGACTCGCATCATGGGCATCCGTGTTCTATTTGATAACAACGGATATTCTGGGTCCTTTCAATGCGCCATTTGCGATCTCGCAGGTGGGCTGGGTACCTGGTGGGTATTTATAAGTTATGATTAGTATAAAGCTGAATTTAACATGGTTACATAGGAATCATACTGTATTTTTTCAGTTCGTTCTTTCCGCATTAGCTGCCCACGGGCCCGCCTTTTTTAACCATGGCCCGTGAAACAGTGGCGGTCATATCGCTGTACACCGGTCTCATTCTTTGGAGGTTGTTCATTCACCTTGATTCCCCGAGGTATCCTCTACGAACGTATTCCGATATTATGGAGCGCATCTACGGAAAGTGGGCCGGCCACATGTCAACACTCTTGCAGAATTTGCAGCTTATAGCCCTGGTATGGCTACTTGAATATATGTTCCTGACTTGACCTATACTTGATATTCAAAGGTCGGCGTTAACACCCTCGCAAATGGTCAAGCGTTCTCCCAAGTCACACAGGGTCGTGTACGTGCAATAAGCTATGAAAATGAGCAGGTTATACCTATGATATGTTAGCTGTGCTTCGCTGTATGCATCCTTATCTGGGCTTTGATAGGGATGGTCATTGGACAAGTACGTTTGCTGAGGGTATGTTACAACTAACACTGGATGGCTTCGGTAGTACTGACCCTCTTGCAGAACTATGGTTGGATAGCAAACAGTGCAGTCTGGTATCATGAAATTATCGCGGCAGGTGACAATAGTATACTGACGGTAACCCCAAGGATAAACATCGCTATCATCTGCGCTTCCATGGGCTTTGTCGCTCATAGTCCGCCTAACTTTGGTTCTGCGAAGAAATCGCTGGGTGTGGATCCTGGCCCAGTGGTAACACACAAGACTGCTACATTATCACTTTTTCTTCAGGTGACGGGAATAATGAACATGGTACGCATATGCATCCAAACGCATGAATCTTATCCGACAGATCCTCTCTAGGTGTTCGCCTATGGAGGGGCTATGATATTTCCAGAGATTGTAATTGATCAATACTTTGTGATTCTTCTGCACGAGAACTGATCCTGGTTTGGAGATGGCGGAGATGCGAAGGCCCATGGATTTCTGGAAAGGACTGGTACGCCTTACGTTCTGTGTGGAGATATACCTTGAGTTGCGGTGGGCTCACGTCCGTTTCCAGACTATTGCCCAGATATTCATCTTCTGCATCTATGTCCTATATGGCGGTTTCGTTTACGTAGGCTTTCCCTCAGCAATTTTCCTCCATCGATGCTAGACCCGAGACTTGCTAGGCCTTCCAAGGGCAGTTTACACTTCCCCTTGCATATCAAGGCGTCAGCAAATTCTCGTGGCAGACTATCGGTACGTTTTCGCTTTCCTCCTTAGTTTATCATTCAGATTTGCGGACTTGCCCCCCCCCCCCCATAGGGAATGTCCTCTCACTAATTTCCGCTACAATTGCCACCGGACTATACGGCAACATTGGGTCAAGTATGCGCTCCTCTGAAATTATCCTTATATTCTTATGATGTTTGTCCGCCGCAGAGGTCATATATCGCACTTTTGTAGAGGACTATTTCAAGGGTCCCCAACTCATGTCTCCCAAGGGGCGCGTTATCTGGTCTGGTACGTCTACCGATGTTCGGTTGCTCTGTCGCGGAAAGCCTCAACTTGACATTTCATACCTTACTAGTCATTGTCTGTGGTTACTGGGGTGCCGGTACATATATTTTCATTAAAAAATATCCGGTGAAATAACGCCTGAGCACATATTTTTCTCTAGCATTTGTTATCGGCTCTGCTATTCCCCAAGTCCAGTCTATCATAGGTCTCATCGGTGCTATGGCAGTTATGCAATTTACATATTCCTTCCCTCCTCTGCTTTGCGCCGGGTATGACGTCATCACCGACGCTATGGCGGCTGATGCACCGTATGTACCTGGGAGGGGCACGACAGGCAGAGTGGACAGCTGGCATCAGTGGTCGAGATGGAAGCGGGTAGGTGTTCTTGGCTGAACTCAACCTGTTGGGGTTGCTGAGACGATAAACAACGAAGGGGCTGTTCAGCGGGAGGTGGTATTTCAAGCTATTTAATGTACTGATTGGGACAGGTGGACTCGCGATGGCATGTTTGGGTATGTCTCTTCCGCTCGTGCACACCATCCTTAGGTGACAAAAAACTTGTATAGGAATGTGGGGGACTGGAAAGACTATTAAACAGGCATTTGACACTGCCGGTTCAGCCACATCATTTAGCTGCGCATCCCCTGTGTAGGGGAAAGAAAATGTCAATATTGTCATGGCGCTGGTCACCGGAGTGCATACGGTATGACGGCAGCTGGCTAGAGGGGATCAACAAAATCAAAAAAAGTCCTTGATCGGGTATTARGGGGATTGTGTGAGTTGCACATGGCGTTGGATTTTGGATACATCGTACCCGCGGTRTGATCAGTGTGCAGCTGCTTAGTCTGTGCTAAAAAGCATTGATCTCCATGTGGTTCAAAATGATGTGAAAACGGAAGATAAAATTCCGCTGAGCCGCACAATTGGTTGCAATAATTCCGTCTCCCACCCAACAACGCCCTCTCCAACATTCTCACATAGGATGAGCAAGATCACAGATGCACGGCAGTCCCACGGGCTTCGACTATCTTGATCCCCATCCAAAGTAGAGCTTAAGTCATCAAATGGAGTGAAGCTGGAGACTTGATGGCGGATTACTCCACCTGAGACTCTGAGACCTGACAGATCGATGATTCCCGGAACAGGTATTATCAATCAATCAATCTTGAAGATGGGATAAGTGTTGTTGAGATAAAATGGCCTGATTGACCAGACCCGACTCATTGGAATTCTCGGATCCTGAGATACCCTGCCACAATCACAAATCTTCAAATAAGTATAGCTTCGTTTGTTCGAAATAGAAACCCTCCTCGTGGATGAGAAATCAGGAAGATCATGTTCAAGTCACTTGACTTGACACTATCTGCCCCGGTCCCCAGAATTGAATACACAGGACCCTGATACAAATTACCTCTCATGGCTTCAGATGCGCCTGCTTTCGGGTGAGAGCCGTTGTGGGAAAATATATCCATACCGGACCTCCAAAGTGGCTCCTTGGAGCGGAACTCCATCCAGTGGTCGTGGTCCACTATCTTACTATACCTATCGAGGTCAACAATACATATTACTAGGCCTTGTGCTGGGATGGCCGAGATCGGGGAACCCTAGAAAGGATTAGCACGCTCGGTATTGCGCCCCTCTTGGTTATATTCCGTGGATTTTAGTAGGCTCACTGGATGTTCATCTTCTTCACCCTTGGCTTATATCGACGCGTTACTTGGCATCCATGTTGGCCGCGAGCCCTTTCACCTTCTATACATCCGAGTGCACACCATTAGCACAGAAGTAGAGGAAACGCTTATATTATCAAGGATCATAGGTATTTTTATTTTTATGGGGCTATTCGTCAGAACCCCAAAGATAGTCCGTCGACCGTTGGTGTATCGACCAAACATGAGTATAGGTGCCATCAAATTAACCATGATGCAGCAAGTACACTTTTGACATATGACTAAACTCATCGAGCTTCGAACGGTCGGAACTGGGGTAAGACGCAATATGAAAAAGAGTAACCAACTCACCTGCAAACCAAGCAACCTCTCCTCATCCAACAACACTCCTCTGAACTTGTACTTGCTGCGGAACGAAAAAGCGGTAAACGGCAAAGTCGAATATACTATATTTTCAAAGCATCCCTGGTCATCGTCCAGACGGTCTTTGGGGTGTATAAGGGCCCTGATGAGGCGTTGTGAACCCGGTGGCATAGTGTGGATATCCTCAATCGAAATCCCCGAGGACGACGAGTCCAATTGTGTCTCTGAAACGCCATTGGCATTTCCCTCATTCGAAGTAATCATCGTCTCATTCTCCTGCCGTCCCTGATCCAGAACTTTGTCTACATGGTTCTGATTGAAGTTGAGCAAAATAATCGGTGCGTTGACCGTCTCGTGTGCCATGTCTGGGACAATAACACATCTCTGCCCACAATTGGTTGTGACCCATGGTGTATTGAAKGCTTCTGTGGACATCCAGCGAGAGATGGAGGGACCCCATTCGTCGTAGGGGACCGACCGTAGTTCCCCATCGCTAGAGAACTTGTCGATGCAGTTGAAGAGAGAGCTGCGATGGATGAAGAGGTCGAAGCTGCAGGACCACGGAACACCTGCGTAGACGAGGGGGGGAGGATTGCGAATACTAATTCTAAAAATTGCGATGGCATGATGTGGATCTGAGTGAAAAGGCTTTGATGAATATCGGAAACTGGTCGTAGGATTTGGCTCTGCGCGAGCCGAAATACTATAGTAGCGTTTATCAGGGTTGAGCTTGGGGAGCAAAAGAACCAAAAGTGGTTGGGTAGGAGGTGGATGCGCCTGGGATTTGGGAATGTTCCAGAACTCGAGTGCGCCCCTGTTTCCATTTGCCAACAAGAAGATATCCTTAGTCAGGAACATGGGGCCAGCATACGAGTGGTAAGGTGCATTGAATCTCTTGATTAACCCCGTGAGCAGMTAGTAAAAGGAGAGGAGATGCTGAACGAACCATATTTAGCTCTCCCGTCTTCCACTGGTAGACGAAAATTTGATCGTCTGGTTTGGCCGGGTGATTGCGATATACAAGCACCAACACCAGGTTATCTCCAACGATTTCGATCCCGGCGATCGGGCGCTGTTGGAACGTAGTCATCACGAAGATATCAGGCTGTTCTGCTTGTGGGTGAGGTTTGCCAGTCGAGGCTTGCTTCAGCAGCAACCTGATCACCGATAAAGTCTGAGCACCAAGCGCATCACCTCCATGAGGATTTGGTTGCCTATACAGGTTGTCAGCAGACGCCCATCGATGCTAAGATTAAGTGTCGTTACGGACGTGGTAACGATCGCAATGAGATCATGTTCGTGGATGCTCAATCCCAAGTCCACCATAATGTCATTTGTTTTGAGCTCCTTCCACTCGGTCTCTTCCGAGGGAGTGCTGGGAAGGTATGCGTGATGTGTGGCACGCTGAGAAGCATTGCCTAAAAGGTAGATCCCAGCGGTCAGTTCGTATATTCCCGACGTTGGAAACGGTATATCAATGATCTTCTCAAAATCGGGTTGGAGCTCTTTCCAGCGATTTTCTCGAATCTTGAGTCGTTCCAGGCGCTCTTGCGTGGGGAGCTCGCAGTGTGTGTTATCCTGGAGGCCTGCGAAGGCAAGATGGAGATAGTACTGGATTTCGGCTGTACTGGATATTATATTGCCAAGAAGGCGGCAGACCCGCACGCATRTGATGACGGATTTTGCTGGGAGAAGGAGGAGGATACGAGTCAGGATTTCTGGCGCAAGGTCGAGGAGCATTGTTGAGAGGGTTCCGACTCTTGGTGRCCGTCTCAGATTCGATGCGCCAGATAAAGCTCTGCAGAGTAGGGTATCACGTGTACACACGCCGTTGACAATAAAAAAGATTAAACAACATTTCAGTCCGGGCAGCGCGGTATAAGCTGGTGTAAGGCGCTATACTGTGCTATACCCCCCCGCCTCTGTGGGCGGTCGCTGATGGGATTCCTTTTTAGGAGTCACAACCRAGTCACGCGGATGGTCGGATTGATGCGAAAGGATGGATATGTCCATCCTTGCCATCAAACCCCACAAGTCCCCGAATCGAGGGGCGCATACACGTTCATGATCATACCCCATATTCATACCTTATCGATTTGCAGAAAGAGGCGTCAATGCGACCCATGGCGAAAATCATACGTCGGCTCTGTGTGTAGGTATTCATCCATCCAATTCAACTTAGGTGAAMTCGGTAGGTTAGTAACACAACCACAAGTCCCGAAATCACTGGAGGAAAGATGGATGCATACAAGGGGATCATGATGTTGATCGCTACAAATGATATATCTCGGCCTGAAACAGCCAATTGCCATTTCGTTGCGCCACGGAAGTGGTGCGACTGCCAATTTCAACGTGTAATTGATGGTTTGTCTTCTCCCCAAGGTGCTTTTACCCAACATAGTCTCAGTATTTCGTCTCTTAGCCAAGCAATTCGTRAAAAAATGGCCACTTTATGTATACACTCAGCAAACCCCATGTTATTCCTTCCATGTACACTAGATGTCGTCTTCAGATTGTACCAAAGCCATTCCCGTCAATTGACGAGTCGTGGTTTCACGAAATTGGAMAAATATCATTTGCACACAAGTCAAGGAACTGTTCATGTTATCAATGTTCATGATATTTTTACAAGGGCTACCCGYCAGAAGAACCCCAAAGAAAGGCTGTCGGCTATTGGTGCACCGATCAAACCCTGAATATAAGTGTGATCAAGCTAACCATGATGCAGCAAGTACACTGTTGTTATACGATCAAACACATTGGTCTTCAAATAATTAGAACTGGAGCAAGGTGCAGCAGGAAAAAAGAGTAACCGACTCACCTGTAAACCCAACACCTTCTCCTCATCCAACAACACCCCATCGAAATTGTACCTGCTAGGGGACGAACAAGCGGTATACGGCAAAGTCGAGTATACGATATTCTCAAAGCATCCCCGGTCGCCATCTAGACTATCTCTTAGGTGTGTAATGGCCCTGACGCGGCGTCGCGGTCGCGGTGGACCAATACGGACGTCCTCTATTGAAATCTCCGAGGACGACGAGCTCGACTGCATGTCCGMAGGCCCTATGCTCTTTTCCTCCGTCGAAATGATCATCATCTCATTCTCCTGTCTCTCCTGAGTCAGAACCCTGTTTACATCCATCTGGTTGAAGTTGAGTAAAATAATCGGTGCCTTGACCGTCTCTCTTGCCATGTCTGGGATAATAACACATCTTTGCCCACAAGTAGTTGTAATCCACCTGGTAGGGAAGGCTTCCGTGGAAATCCAGCGAGAAATGGATGGACCCCATTCGTCGTAGGGCACCGGTCGTAGCTCGCCATTGCTCGGGGTAAAGGAAGAGAACTTTTCAATGCAATCATAGAGAGAGCTGCGATGGATAAAGAGGGCGAAGCTGCAGGACCACGGAAGATCTATGTGGAGGAGGTGKGGAGGGTGGCCAGTGCGAATACTGATGCTGAAAATTGCGATGGCATGATGTGGATCTGAGTGAAAGGGCTTTGATGAATATCGGAGACTAGTCGTAGGATTTGGCTCTGCGCGACACGAAATATGGTGGTAGCTTTTATCAGGGTTGAGCTTGGGGAGTGAGAGAACCAAAAGTGGTTGGGTAGGAGGTGGATGTGCCTGGGTTTGGGGAATGTTCCAAAACTCGAATGTGCCATTGTGTGTATTTGGCAATAGAAATATGTCCTTAGTGAGGAACAGGAGACCAGAATACGAGTGGTAGGGTGCATGGAGTCTCTTCATAAACCGCATAAGTTACTAGGATAAGGAGGCGGAGAAAAGATACTGAACGAACCATCTTTAGCCTCCCCGTCTTCCACTCGTAGACGAAAACTTGGTCGTCGGGTTTGGCCGGGTGGTCGTAATATGCAAGCACCAACACCAAATTATCTCCAACAATTTCGATCCCGACGGCCGGGCGCTCCAGGAACGTAGTCATCACTAGGATATCATGTTGTTCTGCTTGCGGGTGAGGTTTACCAGTCGAGGCTTGCTTCAGCAGCAACCTGATCACGCAGAAGCTCTGGCTGGCAAGCGGACCACCGCCAAGAGGATTTTGTTGCCTACGCAGGTTATCAGTAGGTGTCCACCATTACTGAGATTGAGCGTGATTACGGACGTGGTGATGATCGCAATGAGATCATGTTCGTGGACGCACAATCCCATGTCCACGATAATGTCATCTGTTGTGAGCTCCTTCCACTCCATATCTTCCCAGGGAGTGCTGGGAAGGTATGTGTAATGTAGGGCACGCCTAGAAGCATTGCCCAAAAGGTAAACCCCGGCTGTTAGGTCGTATATCCCCGATGTTGGATATGGTACATCGATGATCTTTTCAAAGCCGAGCTGGAGCTCTTCCCAACGACTTTCTCTCGTGRTAAGCCGTTGCAGACGCTCGCGCATGGGGAGCTCGCARTGTGGRTTATCCTGGAGGCCTGCGAAGGCAAGATGGAGATAGTACTGGATTTCGGCTGAACTGGATATTATGTTGTGAAGAAGGTGGCAGACCCGCATGCATGTAATGACCGATTTGACTGGGAGAAGGAGGAAGACATCAGTGAGGATTTCTGGCGGGAGGTCGAGGAGCATTGTTGAGATGGTTGTTGTTACTCTTGGTCGGAGGAGGGGCCAAAGAGCGGAGCATCACGTGCACATGCGTCATTTGAATCAAAAAAAACTAAATACAAGATTGTCCAGATGCAGTGGTACAACTCGAGCCAGAAACAGTCCTCTCTCCCAGTCTATCACTCGCCAGCAGCCGCTCAATCTCCAGTATACAATCTCCCAGCCGCGTRTGCACCTCCCGAGCATTCTCCAACAGCGGTTTGATATTTTCTGGCGTCATGGCAATCCTCAAATCGGACAACACCGGCTGCGGAGGCATCGATCGCACAGAACCCGATTTCGCAATCTTCCCCGACGCCCTTGAACTCGATCGCCTTCTCTCCCGCCGCTTCTCCCCTGATCTACTCCCCTCCGCGCYCTCAGCCACATTCGATAATCGCTTCGCCCGCGGCGTCGCCGACTGTCCTCCGGACTTGGACGGTGATTCYGACCGAAGCAACAACTGAGAGCCGCTCGCTGACCTGCGTGGGGTCGTCGGGTAACCARGCTGTCCAGAGGACGATGGCGCCTGGTGCTGAAGATACGGCGACTTGCCTTTCCGCATACGAACAGTAGCACCTCCGTCTCCCTCGATCCCGCTCCCCACGTTCATCTCCAGCGCCCTGGCCGCCGCATCCAAGTCTGACGCAGAGTCCATCCGATCCCAATCCTCCTCTCCCGCACTGCTGCTCTGCCCTTGGACTGAGCCAAGACTTGTAGTAGGCCGCGAAATCTCTTTCTGGTGCCTATCGCAGCTGTGCATCGACAAGTCAGTAACAGACGCCGAAGGTGGAGTATTCTTTCTCGTTCCCAACCGGAAGATTGATGCCAGCGAAGGTCGACGGGGAGACGCTTTCACGGCCAACGATGATCGTCCATACGATGGCAGCGGAGGTTCCTTTGGTTCCCAAATTCTTCCCCTCTCCTTACCTGGTTTCACCACCGACTCTGGCCCTGAGCTTGACTTTGGCTGCCTCTTTCGCGCAGCTACGGATGGTGGATCTGTGGGAYTACCCCCTGATCCTCGACTCAGCGACGCATCGGTACTGAGCGACGCGCTTGAGAGCATTGCATGATTGTGCACAGAGGGCAAAGGCGGAGGTATCTGATCCTTTGTATCATTATGACTCTTCTTCAACGCCCTCAACATATCCCGCAGCCCGCTCATCCCYATCCCAAGTCTACTTGTCCTTCTCTTTTTCTTCGGAGACTCCCCATTCGATTCCTCTGGAGGCAGCGTGATAGTACTACTCATAGGATCTCCCCACCTCCACTCCCGATTGACTCGTGCATGTCCAGATGACTCGGGTTCAGAAGGCGCACTGTCCTCAGGCARYGGGAACCCAGGCTCTTCAGCAAACAGCATTGCTTCCGCATTATTCAACATCTCTCGTAGGAGCGTAAGCTGCCGATGGCTGAGATCATGTCGACCTGTAGACGCCCTCCACCCACTAGGCGAAGTGAGTGGTGACGACCCAATACCACTAGACGTACTGCCAGGGGTCGGTGTCGATGGTTTTGACTCGTCTCCGGCTAACGTRATTGCACGTTCACGATTCCGCTTTTCCCCTCTTGTACTCAATGCCATAGGCGCCGATGCACTCGATGGAGGACTGAATCCACTCGCGCCCGATGACCCATTCGCTAGCTCCACAAGTAGCTCGGCACATTCCCATGAGATACGGTATTTGGAGTTGATGGTATAGAATGCAGCGGCAAGTTCCTTATATCCCTGGCTCGGGTGACTTCCAGGATTCGTGTTTGATCGTGCTCGAGTTTTAGGTCTTGAGAGATTATTAAAGAAGCTCGGCGAGACAGCGCGCGTTGCGACAGGTTGATGCTGTTGTTGCGCGTGAAGCCGTGCCTGTGCATCGAGTTTCTGCTGAACCTGAGTGACAAGGTCATGATATATTTCTTGCTGTTTCTTGAGTTCTAAAGGCAGTCAAAGGTGTATCAGGACAGCCACATTAAAATAATAAAGAGCATACGTACGTTCGATATAAACAGCAAAATCTCTGACCATTCCCAGGTCCCTCTTCAAGCCAACCTGCGCTTGACTGATCCTCGCAGGTATTTTGAGGTCGCTCTTTAAATCATTGAGCGAGTTCCGCCTCTGGATTCCACCAACCATCACACTAGCACTCGGGGAGACGGCCGTGGTCCGGCCAAGCGATGCACTCTGAGGTGATACAGGGGATCTAGGTGTGCGAGAGGCACGAGAGCGCGTTGATTCGGGAGATTTAGGAGATTTCGAGGAGGGAGCGGGTGACGCCAGTGTCGGAGCCGAGGCACTGGGAGATGTAGGTGAGAGCATGGAGTCGACGGCGCCGCGCAATGGGGTGCTCAAGAAATCGGTAGTGTTCTTTTCCTTCTTGTTGCGCGGAGGCGAGGGGGGTTGGAGTTCAATTGGGGGGAGGAGAGCAGGGATAAGCGAGGGTTGCGAATTCACAGTGTCCATCATAGCAGTGGATTGGGCCGGCAGTGGCAGAGGTAAATCGCCGGCTGAGTCCAATGGCGCAGTGGGCCTAGCGGATGACTCGGAGGGTACTCTGGTCAACACTTCCATATTTGCAAGCGAGGCCCCACTCTTGGTTTTTTTATGTCGCCCAGCCAAGCTCAGCCTCCTAACGCTGCCCAAAAACCCCCTRCTTCCCACCTCCTTATCCTTTCCCTTGAAATTTTCATCCTCTTTTCCCTCGTCCTTGGGGAGRTCTAGAGTGCTGTGTGGTGCAGGGAGCGGTCGATCTCTTCCACTCTCGTGCAGGTCATCCGTACTCGCATCGGGCTTCCTGGCTTTGGGCAGCCCATATGATGCATGTCTTTGAGTTGCCGCGGCATGTCGCATAGTTGAAGGTAACCCATGGCCCTGCATCGACACTGGACGTTTCGAGTTTGATGGTTTCCTAATGTCCAATGAGGGGCCTCCTGYATGATTGTCTCTCCCRCTCTTCTGGGGTTTCYCGTTCTCGGTCGCCTGTCCGCTAGGTCTCAACCCTTTCTTTAGCTGCACAAAGCCGACGCTTTTACGCTTAACTAGTTTGTTTGGGGTGCGCTGAACGACGGAATGAGGTTGTTGTTGCTCCTCTTCGCCGTATATGGATGAGGAGGCGTAGATGGAGCCACGCATGCTGAGATCGGTTGTACTGCCTGATCGACTGCCGGTGAAGGAAGAACGGGCAGTAGCAGCAGCAGTAGCGGTGTTGTTGAGYGAAAGGCGACCTTGATTAGGGCTAGAGGAGCGGAAAAACCAATTTGAGGAAGGTGGGGGAACGGGAGCAGGAGAGGAGAGGAGGAGGGAGGAGAGTGAGGGATGAGGACGCGGTGTTTGATGGTCATCGACATTGTCGGCGTCTAAGACATAATTTTAGCAATGGTTTTTTGCTTTACAAAAGATGTATTTCAATCATGCGGAGAGACAAAGAAACCACACAAGGAGGGTTTAAAACCAAGACATGAAACCAAACCACCTACCTTTACTTTTGTCCCCGTCCTTTACCACCTCGGAAGGGGTCGTACTGGCTCTCTTTCTTCGCGTAGTCCAGCGCTTAACACTGCCGATTCTACTCAACAAGGCACCGCCGCCGGTGGAACTACCCGCTTGTGGTTGCGAGGGTGTTTGAGGGACACTAACACTGGTGGCGTCACCAGAGGCAGCGGCAGTGGTGACGGATATGGGAGGAGGTGATGGTGTGCGCCTCTCATCGCATTCTTCGATCCTCAAATCGGCCTCGGTATCGGAAAAGAAATTCGAGCGGCTCATGTCGAGTAATTCGATCATACCCTGAGGCTGTGGGCGGCTCTTCTTGCGTAGCCGGCGGCGTTCGCGGTGGATGGGAGGACTAGGGGGAAGATACTTGAGAGTGTTGCTGCTCGTTCCTCCTGGGTTGCGAGAGATTGAGGGACGGAGAGGGGCGGTTGATCTGAGAGAGGTGGTGTCTGCGATGGAAGGGGCTGGGACGGAAAATACAGAGGTGGCGGGTGAGCGCGGAAATGGCGCGTTTGTGTGAGCATTTGTGCCGGTGGAGGAGGAGGAGTGGGTTGGGAGAAGAGGGGTGAGGATGAAAGGGATAGCGGGGACAGGGGGAGGTGGTGAATTATGAGCTTGAGGAGCTCGTTTGGAACAGGCTGTGACGGTACGATCCTCTTCGTTACTGGCGCGTCCAAAGACCGCACCATCACCGTCGTCGTCATCAGAGATGTCATGATGGTGATGACCAACCGGAGAAGAGGAGGAGGAGGAAGATTTGCGCTTGATGTGGTGTGGGCGGGAAGGACGTTGGTGTGGTCGTGGTTGTTGTTTTCGTGGGGTAGATGGTTTAATGGGCGAGTGATTAAAGTCAAACTCATCGTCCCAACTCTCGTGTTCCTCATCGCTGTGGCGGGCAGGCGATTTGCGGGTGGGATGGTGGTGGTGGTGATGGTGGAGAGGCACGCCTACGCGTAGCTTTCTACTGATGCTGTTCTTGGAGGGAGTGTTGGCGGAGGGGCGAGCGGGAGAGTCTCTCTTGTCGAGAAAGTCGTCGTCCCAGTTCTCGGTAACGATATCGGCAGGAAATGAGGATTTCTGTGGAGTGCGAGGGTCTGGTTCTACCCAATCTTGGAGACTTGGCGTGACGATGTTGAGCTTGTCACCAAGAACGGTTTGTCGTGCGGRGTCGTGATGGGTGAAAGGAGCGGTGGTGGATGTGGTGTCGTCGGCATCCCAGTCTTCGGTGGCCGTGGACATGCGAGTCGTGGCAGGACGGGGGTCGTCGTGAGCAGCGTTGAGGTGTCGTCTGTGGGCGGCAGAGGGGCGTCGGAAGTCAAAGTCGTCGTCCCAGCTTTCTGACGGAGCTATGGAATGCAATTGAGCCGAGTCAGCGTCAGGAAAGACGCGTTGCTGTTTACCTGAGAGCTGCGTGTCTTCGTCCTTGATCATAAAGAAAGAGAAGAACTCATTGACACAGCCACAGATCAATCAACAACAGCAGCATTACATATACAGTACTGTCACTTTTACAGGGGCAATCGAGCGGAAATGACTTTGTCGTGTGTCCATACCCCTTGAATCCAGCTCGCAGGTTCAATGAGTCGAACTGAGCCCCCAGTCGAACCTGGGGTTGGAATTGCAAAAGTGTGATAAGATAGCTATCAGCTTTGGGTATCATAGTATATAAGAATATTGCCAAGTAACAGCTCGATAAATCACCCGAAAATTTGGGTAAGTGCAAAGCTTTGCTGAGGACTACCATCTGCTGGCCGCAGATATATCTAAGGGGAGTGATCCACGTATCTCAGTGCCTCTTCCCAGACGCAGGAGACATGAGAACTGACCGCATTATTCCCATCACTACCTCTGGCTAGGTTGGTCCAYAGAAGATTCTCGTAGGGAAGCTTGATCTGAGAGCGGTTGGTGGCACTAAGCTTTGCTAGGCGCCCTCCCTTGAATTCGACTCACAATATATTGCCCATCTACTGCTGAAGGCTCAATAGACCACACCGTCCCATCTTTAGGGTCCACAGAAACCTTGATTGGCTGCATCTATCGTGATAAGTATCTCTCCTCGGCGCGAATTACCAGCGAGAACGCCACCCACTGATGTTGAATCCTGGACGTATGCTGACGCGGTATGAGAACCCTGCACGTTCACGAGAGTGTATCGTCCGGGTTGGTCTTCAGCCGAGAATAGCTCCCACTAGAAGATGATCATAGCGCGTTGYAGAATCAAAGAACCTCCCCAAAAACAAACCCCGCCCACGCACAGTAAAATCCCCACGAACATTGTCCTTGTGTTCCATAATAATGTCCGCCGTTGGCTTTCCCAGCGGTAAGGTGCTAGCTATTCTCTCCTCGTTCAGAATCCGAATTCGCTCCTGTATAAAAACCATTTCAAAGTCAATCACCCCCGTTTTGTTGCCCCCCTCAAATGGCAGGTGTGGAAACAGACCTGTGCCTGGGTTAACATTGCACCAAGTAAAGCGAYTGCGCTCGTGGTCGAGAACACGGTGGAGTATCGCATGGTCCRGGGCGTTGATGTTCGGTGGGTAGTCAATAAAAGGCAAGGCTCACATTCAATGAGCTTTTATACGACAACAATGGCGGTCGAAATCGGATGGTCCCATTTCAACACGAAATCAGCTAGAAGTCACACGTCGCCGGAAGAGGACTAGAGCAGTCAGATGCGCGTTCTTGCCCCCCCTCGCCCATGTTATTCAACAAAAAAAAAACTGGTTCCGAATTAGCACGTCACAAGTGAGATGAACAAAGTCGCCGCGCTTGAAAGGCAATGCCTCTACGGCGGTTCATCAACGAAGATGACATCGAAGAACAACTGTACATAGATACTGACGAACCCTTTCATTCCGGGCGCAGACTCGGGATTTTACTCAACTCTGTATGTAACGTGTGACTGGCTTGCGTCAACATTTCTCCCAGACTATTAAATGATGTCTTGCTGGGTTTGAGCGAACATAACCGCTTGCTGTCACAAACGAACTACTCATGACATTGCCTCGGCCTTGCCAAATATGTCCCAAGACACTCACCTTCGACGCGAAACATCGTCGCACAGCTACTTGATATTCCCCAATCTAGGCGCCCGTAGTTAGCCCAACACTATCAACTACTCCAGCTTCCCCACCTACCACTGGAAACTCACAAAAAACCACAAACAATAATTGAAGCCTCTAGTAGTGTCGAAACGAGGATTCAACAGAGAAGCACTGGTGAAACCGAGCTCGAGGCAGGAGTCACGTGAGCTGGAACACCCGATGTGCAACGCAATGCGTGCGTTTGGATTGCCCCTCCCTCCCAAAGTTCTTCTGCTTCCTCGGCACTCCGAGATCATCCGAATGCCTAACAACAACTTTGGGCAACCCTCCTCGTASAGGACCCCCCAGCTACTATTCTACGAGCTTTCCAGTTCTACGGCAGGAAAGTTGTGTAGACTGTTAAGTTATAACCAGGTGGATCTCCAGCTCATCTGACGAATCAGTCTTGGGAACCTTTGTGAGTCCCACTTTCACGAGCTTTCCTTGAAAGGGACCCGAGACTGTCTGAAGAGGCAATCCTACCGAAGAAAAATTGAGCGATGTTGTGACAGGATAAGAATCGCTTATAGGCCATCGAGCGTCTTTATACCACTGCTGTTTTCAGACGGGGGATAGCACGACTACACTATTGATCTGGTAGTCGGTGTCTCCCAGACTAGCGCCATTCAGCTAAGAAGACTCGGATGATGCAATACACCAACTCCAGAATGCTGCTTCATATACCCCTACCTGGTGACTTGCGGGTGTCGAGGTCGGCCACACCCGACAGCATGGTATTCAATGAACACAATACTCTGAACCTTAAAGGAGGACGTAGATGACAAAAGGGCCCACGGAGAACTCTAAATTACGACCTGTTCGCATACGTTAAAGTCGGAAATCAWAAACGAATGTTGACGATACCATATCAGCAACTCCACCTGTTAGACCATGTCTGGGTTCGCCCAATCTCATCTTGACYATCCTTTACATATTCRGAAGAGGGGGGGGRGAAGCCACGGACCCATTGATTCTTATCAACAATGATGATGATCGAGGTTCTAGGTCCGTGATATTAACCTCTATCTTGCAAACGCTCAGTATTGAAGTCAAGGATGTGGGATTCGCCGTAAGGGTCYGCGTACTGTTTTAGGGAAGTCGAACTTTGTTAATATATTTTCTATTCGGTACCCTTGACGTCAAGCCAGGGAATGTTCACTGGCCCGGCAATGTGTGTCAGGTCGTAGGCCGGCGCTGAATTCCTGAAAGATCTGGACCGTTGCTGGTACTCGAAAGTGGATGGTCAGGTCAAACGAAATGGCGGGCCGAACCTCCAGACTCTTGACATCCATGCTCTAAGCCCAGCTTTGTGGTAGGATGCTTAGAAATATATTGATACAGTCCATTGTGCACGAGAAGGTTAGCAYGAGTGGCGCAAGTGGCTACTCACCGGTCCTAGGAACCGCAGCAGCAGTTTGTGGGAGATGAGTATATCTACAGTAACCTCCGGCCCCCAAGCCTGTTTGGGGTCAGTGGTATTTTCCCGTGCAGGCCCCCCGCCATGCAAGCTAGTGTGTTTAGCCCCCTTTGCCCCAGGGTACTATTGCCCCATTGGCAGGCCCCAGTGCGAGATCTCGACGCACTGGAAAAGGACTAGTGAAGTTGGCTACTTAAATGCTTACAAGATCCGAGCCCAGGGGACCGGACAGAGGGTTGAATGAATGGGGAGATAGCGAAAGATCACGGGGGAAAGAATATGATATGCAARGCMAGAGGGGTTCATAAGATGACAGGAGGAGAAGAGCAGTCTTGTTCTCAAGAATTCCGGGCACCTAGTACAACTATATGGAGATCACACGACCAAAGGAACGCGGAATGAAGCAACGTGTTAAGAGGGATGTGAAGGATCTATGGGCTAAATTTAGTAGSAGAACTCGTCATAGCATGTCCGAGTCCGAGTCGGCACGATCCAGAACTCAAATGGGCAAATTGGTACGGGCGGCTAGCACGGGCATGTTGAGATCCTTCTCACAGCACACCAGTGGACGTTCCAAGCGCATCAGCGCATACCTCTCTTTAACCTGGGGCCAAGTTCCTTACGCCATAGTGTGCTATATTTCTCAAGTGCCAGAGGCGAACTCGGTACTTGTCACGGGTGGAGGTGGCAAGAGTTCAGTGTGGCTAAAATATATCCATCTTCGACAATCCAGGGACGGTGAATCCATGAGGATGACTAGATGGACGCAAAYTGTCCACAAGGCGCTCAGAGGCGTTCAGTGATTGTTTTGGTGGAGCTGGCGAATCTCGTGCACGGGCTGAGGGGTGGGTTGCAGGGGTGAGGTTGCGTGTCTGTGGGTGATGTCGGTGCGTAGAATACGGAAAGACGGAATATCTTTCGCCTTGTGGTATTTTCAACAATCTGAGTGTCACAGTTCACTCAAGTCGTTAGCTCTCAGGTGTGTTTCTGGTAGGCCAGGACTCCAGGCAAGTCACGCGGCATTGAACTGGTTCTCTCATAGGTTCGTCCCCTGGCGACCGCCGGGAGTATTCATGCCAACCACAATACGAGAACCAAGCGATTCTCCAAGCCTCATGCCTAGGACCATATCTAGGACCCTGAAGGATGCCGGCAAGTCACGAAAAAATCGCAGCCAGCTTTCTGGGTCCCTTCCAATCGGGCGTGGCAACAATGTTTGCCGCCTCGTTATCGGTATAGGGCGGGCCCTGGTCTCGGGAGACTTTTATAGCTGCGATGGCTTTCGTATCTGCCCAYTCACCCCGCGATGATACCAGAGGCCTCCCCTCTTGTCRTTATCATAGCCCTGACTCTACTGCTCCCCCTTCTCTACCGCTGGACTAAATGGTCGAATCAGAGGTTGCCCTGTCCTCCAGGTCCAAAACCCCTCCCTCTGATTGGAAACATATTGGACATGCCGCGAGAAGGATGGTGGCTGACCTTCGACCAGTGGTTTGAACAATACGGTAGGCATATATCTATTACTTATTTATCCTGTTCTGACTGGGTCTGTGAGTGCAGGGGACATTATTTCTTTAAACTTGATGGGCCAACGTGTCATAATCCTCGGTTCTGCGAAAGCAGTGGATGAGTTAATGGAGAAGAGGTCTGCAAAATATTCAGATCGCGTTGCTACTCGTATGATGAACGAAGTGTAAGTAGCTATTCCTCTCTGTTCCTCACGATTTAACTTGTCACAATAGCCTCGACTGGAACTGGGCCATATCTTTCATGCGATATGGCGATTATTGGAAAAGACATCGGCGATTTTTTCACCAGTACTTCAGCCAGTCCAAGCTTAGCAACTACCACGGATTTCATGAAAAGCATTCGAGGATACTTCTCCAGGATATRCTTCACGCTCCTGATCAAATCAAGGCTCACCTTCGCCGGTCCGTGACGGCAGGTTCTTCTGTCTGCTGGCTTGTCTTATGTTTTATGTTTTCAGCACCCTCTCCAATATAATCATGGATTGCCTCTACGGTATTGAGGTACACAAGGAGGATGATCCTTATGTCACTAACGTTGAGGACGCACTGGATAGTATCTCCAAGTGTGTAATGTTTGGTTCGTTTCTTGTCGACGTATTTCCCTGGTTGAAATACATGCCCCGCTGGTTCCCCGGTACTGGATTCAAGGCAAAGGCGGAGAAGTGGAACAAGGGCATCCGGGGGATGAGGGACGATCCATATATAGCAGTTAAAGAGAAGATGGTGAGTAGTTGGAAGCAGTTGGAGAAGCCTTGCTCATGCAACATTCACTTTAGGCATGTAATGAAGCTAAGCAGTGTGTCATGGTGGACATGCTGAGAGATATAGCAAATACTGACAACACCGAGGAGGCCGAGACGTTGATAAAAAATTGCGTGGGTATTGCGTATATCGGTGAGCATCCTATTTTAAAAAGGTTTCTGGTCTGGTCTCAACCTTGCTTGTTACATTCCGCTGACAGGTGGAGGTGAGACGGTGGGTAAATGACTCGATGCGGCGTTCGATTTTCTAAAACATTTGACTACATTCAGACACTTTCTGCAAGCCACACGTTCTTCGTGGCTATGGCATCCTATCCGGAAGTGCAGGCRAAAGCCCAACGGGAGATTGATAYTATTGTTGGCCGTGACCGACTACCCAGCTTTAGCGATCAACCTAATCTTCCCTATGTTAACGCCGTRGTTAAGGAGCTGTTGAGATGGCACAATGTGGGACCCCTCGGTCTGTCTCTTCTCAATCTCCCGGTGCTGGACAAGAGCTGATGTGACGACAACCGGCAGCTGCCCCCCATGCAGTCTCRGAGGATGACATATATCGGGGTTATTTCATTCCTAAGGGATCGATCGTCATTGGGTGTACATGGTGCATATAGTTTCCCTCATAACTARTGTCATMCCCAACGCCTGACACCTTTATATAAGGTCTATCAGCCACAATCCAGAGGTTTACCCTGAGCCATACGAGTTCAAGCCGGATCGATTTATCCGGGATGGTAAATTAAATCCTGATGTGCCAGACCCAATTACATACGCCTTTGGATATGGACGTCGGTATGTCAGCTTTCGCGAGGYAAAATAATCATAATTTACCAGTTGCTTGCAGGATCTGTCCTGGTCGCTATTTGGGTCTGGACTCGCTATATTCGCTTGCAGTAAATGTGCTTGCATGTTTCACTGTCGAAGCGCCGCTTGACCAGAACGGCGATCGAATTAACCTCTCCCATGAAATAACCACTTCTGGCGTGGCTGCGTGAGTTGCTGTAGTGGAGGATGGATGAACATCGCTGATTAGCATTCGGGTTTTCTCCAGGTTCCCAAAACCGTTCAAGGTTGCCATTGAGCCAAGATACAAAGGTGTTGGAACTCTTATCGAAAACGCGGCCATTGATGCACGAGAGACGTGAACGGGGCGAATTCATGATGTTAGTTGTGAGGTGTAAGTACGATGGGTTGTACGTTAAAGGCACGTGAAGCCACAACGGGAAATCTGCGGGGTATAGACTTTGTAGCTTGTACCCACGAACCTAAATCCGGCCATGCGGCGATCTCGAACGAACGTTCCTGCCTGAGCTTGTCGTATAAATGGTTGCCTGGGTATGACGTCAGATCGAGCAACGATCTCGGGATGCTGAGGTGTATTGGGTCCTGCAGGGATGAAAGATTGAATTGCTGTTGGTTGAGCTCTCGGTATACCCTCTGTTCTACCGTCATGATTAAGATGCGCACTCCCTCGAACTGAGATGCCAATTGATGCAGCACTTTCAGGTAGTGCTGGCATTTTGCCACTTTTAGCGGATACGTGATAGGCGGCTGGACAGTGGGCTTAAGCGGGTTCACATCCGTATCTGAGCAAGACTTCTTCCCRCCTTCGAGGCCTGAGATCCCCATTCGCGAAGCTTCAATTTTTTGCAGAGCTCYGAGTATTCATATTTTTATTTACTATCAGTTTTTGCAAGGTGGTTGCTACCCCACCACACATATATCATGTGGAGGGGTGTAGGGGCTGGTGGAGCACGACAACACCGAGCCGAAGGCGAGGGGTTGGAGGGCGCAACGGTGGGGCGTTAGCCCCTGCCTAGCCTTTATGATATCGGCCCCGCAGGGTGCAGGGCCGTCACATTAGGTCTGCCCCTATCTGAGGAGTACATTGTGTGGGGAATGCATGGGTTTTGTAGTGAAAATGCTCATGGTTTGGGCCAAATCTTTGGTTTAAATATTTTACAGAATTGTTTTGTTTTCAACATTGGGAATTATGTAGGGAACCATCGGGTGGGATGAATCGCTCTGAAATTTGGGGTGCGTATGCGGTCGGTATGCCTGTTCTTGTGAGAAGTTATTTGGGGGCTTGGGCTGCCGCTGTTTGGTGGCTATAGAATATTTTATGCTTGTTGGTTGAGTAGGTGTGTGCAGTATCTCACCTTATACCAAAAATCTGCTGCAAACCGTCACTAGATCCGTTTGCACCTAGGTTCAGGGACTGCTCTGCAACTTGTCACTTGTTCTAGACTTTCTTTGATGATTTGTTGTTGAATATTTTGGAATATACAGGGGTATTTCGAAAAAATGCACCTTGCACTTAAGCTGGGGAGCTGAAATCTGGCATGGTGGTTTCTATGGGGCACAAAAACCGAATTGGAATTTATCAGGAATTTACAGAATTTATCTGGGAAGATACAGGGGGTGGCTCCGGGGAACACTAACTACATACACAGAGATACGGTTCAAATCTTGCAGGGCCGAAGACACCTGGTGAGGAAACTGTTGGACAACAGCGTACTGTATGTGGCACCACAATGATCCATGCTGTGGGTACTGACCTGCAACTGGGGCAGCCCATATTCATCGCTCGTGCCGTTCACCGAGGCAGTGCACTCCTGCCACAAACTGCAATGGTTCTTCCCACCATTACCAGACATCGATCCCCGTCTTGTTGAGAAATACAAAACAGTTCATCGTGAACGCATTGAAACATTTGATGGCCCCGACCAATGTATCGTTGTCCTAGGAGACGATGCTTCTTCGCTTCCGCAATCATCCTGGCGACACGAGCTCCGTCATGATGCTGAATCTATTTGGATGCTAGTCCGGTGGACAATTCAAGCAGCTCCTGAGCGTCAAGATACTGAGCTTGCTTCCAGGCCAGGTCGGTTCCAAGGGGATACCAACTGACCTGAAGACGACGTCTTTCCTCCCGAGGCTTCCATGGAACATTGTGACACTGCCGGATGTGATTGCCCTTCCCATGATTTTCATCGCAACTGGTGCCTTTGTCTCCACATATAGCGAGGACATGCAGGTCTTAGCATGAACGTACTCCGCCTCAATGCTTGGAAGTCCGGGTGAGTAATACCATTTAGGTCCTGTGGCATACCCTCATAGCCAGGAGTATAGTTGTGGATTAGTTGAAATTCCTCGTGATGCTTGCTTCCGTTGACTTGTCCCTTGTATGAATGGTTTAGTTGTATTTCTGGCAGTTCCTGTTGGTCTTTTTTAAATAAGTGAAATTACAATCTCTGTTCATTAAACGGCCAGAGAGGCGAAGCCTCTCACACTTCGGCCACGAGCAACTCGACCCAGAATATTTCCGTACCAAGCAGTGGATGGGTGAAGAGAATCAGAGTCTAGATAAGTACCTTGCCCCATTTTCGGAGAGTCTGAGAAGCTACTATTTAGGCACCCAGCAAGTTTTCCATCCTTGTTTCCCTTCTCGAGTCTGTCAGTGGTTTT
The DNA here is from genome assembly GCA_023014305.1 of Lepiota subincarnata. NCBI lineage: Eukaryota > Fungi > Basidiomycota > Agaricomycetes > Agaricales > Agaricaceae > Lepiota > Lepiota subincarnata. The sequence goes on from JAECYV010000035.1 coordinate 327,347, forward strand.
AATCGTGTGGTGCCATATCATAATTGATCGTGGTATGAGCTTTACCTTATAATCACCAATATTGTCCGAAAGTTACAGCTGAGGTTGGATAGCACATACATCGGCTATGCAAATGATGCAGCATTGATAGCGTTAGCTATTGAGGGCGCCACCTTCACGCCCACATAAAATCACAGGATGGTTGAATCGGGGTCAGGTTCTATATCAAAAAGTTCAGAACGATGTTGGATATGTTATAGCAATGCTCGTATGTCTTCCCAAACAGCCACCCTGCCTAATGCATTCAAAGTTCGTTCTGAATAGAACTGTTTCTGCGTACGTATTTGCAGCTTCAGTCTTAGTCTCCGTGGGCATTCATTTTGGGTCTGGAACAGCAGCTACACGCGCAATGAATACACCAAGCCTTCGATCAAAAAGCCAACGCACTAGCGATTGTGTTCTAGCAGTTTTCGCGGGCTGTGGGTCGGCAAGCTAGTYGCATATCAAAGACTCAATGGTATTATACTATTATTTCTTGGGCCTATCGCGTGTAGCCGTAGCTGCGAGCGGGATACACCCTGACACCATGGTATATTGTAGTGTAATTGGGCGACAATTTGGTCAAYTAGGAATACTGTGCTGCTATCAATACCCGACACCGATGTTTTACAACCCTGGGCAGCTGATGACCATCACCGCGCCTYCTTTCCCACTCAATTCCCTAGCATGAGTAGGCTACAGTACATGAAAGTAGGCTATGGATGATTAATTATATTTGTTGGTAACGCAGTGGGAGGCGAAACAGCACATGGGACAGGGYATACAACTTGGAAAACCCCTGGAGTCAACGGATAGAGCTGGAGGGTATGGATGGATGGGGGTTCATAAYGGCCTCATATATCTCTTGAACCTCTCGGAAGAGCTGCTCTGCGCCCTCAGCGTGTGAAAAGCTGGGCTGTACAGATTTCAGGCGCCCAATACGGGTAGCGAAAGACCCCTTGGAAGGTAGCCCGCCCAACCACTTTTCAAGCGTGGAGATAACCCTGGCCCACATCTTCTGCGAAGTCATAAGATGGAATTGTTGAGAAAAGTTACTACTGGTGCCTCCATCGGGACTGTTCTCAAAGGCTTGCCACTCGCGGGCATCACGATCAAAGTGATCGCCANATGTATTATTTTATGCTTTTGGGGTGGGTGGGGGTGTGCAGTATCTCACCTTATACCAAAAATCTGCTGCAAACTGTCACTAGATCATTTTACATCTAGGTTCAGGAACTGCTCTGTAACTTTCCGCTTGTTCTAGACTTTCTTGGATGATTTGTTGTTGAATATTTTGGAATATACAGGGGTATTTCGAAAAAATGCACCTTGCACTTAAGCTGGGGAGCTGAAATCTGGCATGGYGGGTTCTATGGGGCACAAAAACCGAATTGGAATTTATCAGGAATTTACAGAATTTATCTGGGAAGATACAGGGGGTGGCTCCAGGGAGGAGGAGGAAGGGGGCCTGGAATTGGTCATTGGTCATCAAATTCAGTTCTGAAGGGAGTTCTCCCAGATGCTGGAAAACCTCCTCTGGTGAAATGCACCCTCTTACATATAGGTAGTCATTACCCAGTCACCCTCATATACTGCTTGAGACCTTTTTGTGATCATGACATCCGCAAGCTACAAATCTATTTTGGCCAACCAGCACAAGTTGAAATTATCTGTTGAAAATGTATGACTAGGTACTTTGTTATCCGGGTTAGGGATCCATAGCAAGTCATACAAAGTTTGTCAAGGATGTCTATACAGACTTGGTCCAAGACTTGCAATGTATCTCACAGTCAGCATATGAAGGTACTCAGATATCAGATCCAAGTAGGTTCAAGGAACAGTGTATAACACTAAGCTAAGGAATATACAGAGTAGTACTACTCTTTATATACTACTATTGGGTGGCTGTGTTTAACACTATAATTAGATAGACCCAGGTAACATGAGGTGTACCTCTCTGGCTGGTATATTGCGAATAGAAGCATTCTGACTTGCTCTGAACCTCTGTCTGATGCCCAAGAAGCCCGCTGCCCGAACTGCAGCTGACCGTTCCCCCGGTAAGCCGCTCGGTGAAACACGTGCCCCCACCCCCTCCCCTCCCGCCAACTCTGTCGACACTGCTGTTGCGGCCCTCATCCTCAAGAGGGCTCGCACTTCCGACAACAAAGACCAGGCTCTTGCAGCATTCTTTGGTGTCCCCTATAACCCAGACACCGTCTGGTCCCCCGAGGCTTGCGCAGCCTTCCACTCTCCGCCTGCTGGCCCCTGCCCCATCTCCAGTCCTGGGGTCCCCCCTGATGACCTGGAGGCCCAGGCTGGCACGTGCATCAATGAGCTCTTGGCTATTGTGGGTCGCCTGACCCACATCATTGAGCGCATCCCCCTCTCCTGTCTCGGGTCAGCACCTCTCCCTCGCCATCTCCTCCCTGGTCCTTCCCTGGCTCGCCGCCTCCCCACGCTGTAACATCACCATCGCCTTGTCCAAGTCAAGATGGCGCTTCTCACTTCAGGGGACTGCCCACCACTTTGCGCATGTGTCCCCCTTCTCTCCTATCAACCCTGAACACCCTGTCTGGGCCTCCACCATCCGTAGAACCTCTACTGCCTCCACTGTCAGGGCCTGGCRCTTGGACTCCGAGCCCCAAATCCCTGCCCTGGGCAGCTCATTCTTGGTCACCACCCGCGGAAAGAAAACCAACCTCCCCACCTATCACCATCTCAGCCCCTGGCTCCAGGCCACTGCGGGAAAGCCTCCTGCCCTCACTGCCCACCTCACCTGCGCCATCACTCTTCATGCCCCCATTGGAGAATACCGGTCCCGTTTTTTCCCCAACGAAGATCCCTCCTGCGCATGCGGTTGCCCCTTTCAATCCCGTGACCACCTCCTGTGGGGTTGCCCCAGACTCACCCCTATCTTCCCTTGGCGCCCCGGTGAACCCCCCCGCCACCCCGATATCCAGGAGCTTATCTCCTACCTCGAGGCCAACCCATCCGCGTTCGCCTTCCCTCCCTCCCAGCCTGACCAGGGCCCCCCCCCACCCACGCCCACTCCCCCCCGTGCTGTCCCCAAGCCTTTCTCAGTTCCTTTTCTCTAGGTTAGCATTTGTCTCGTACTTAGCTCCCCTACTCCCTCCCCTCTTCTCTTTCCCACTCTTTCCTCCCTTTGTTAGTTGGTCAGTCCATATATTTCCCTTTTCCGACCGTCATAGTCTCGTCTTATCCTATAAGGAAGGCCCCTACGGGGCCTTAGTATATTTCCGGATTCATAGTGTAATAGTAGCATACATGTAGTAGCTACCGCGGACTGCTAACGCGCACCGCGTCTTCAATAAATGGTGAAAAAAAAAAAA